>JADRCH010000568.1:325044-456275 GCA_019843965.1 Rhynchomys soricoides | reverse complement strand
ATATATATATATATATATATATATATTACGGGAAGCTTCTTAAATGTTTTTGATCACTTAAACATTTAAAACTACACAAGAAAACAATTACACTCAATATATAGTCACTTACCTTAATTGGTAACTTGGTCATTGCTGTTGATTTGGGAATTTTTCTTTAAAATGTTTGTGTGTGTGTGTGTGTGTGTGTGTGTGTGTGTGTGTATTTCTGTCACTTTTTTATTACTATTTATTTATTTATTTTTTGCAGTCCAGTCATTACCCCACTCCTGGTTCACCCTTCCACAGTTCCTCATCCCAGTCTTCCTCTCCCTTGTCTCCAAGAGGATGCCTCCCTGCACACACCCTGCAGGCCTCCCCATTCTCTGGGGCCTCAAGTCTCTGGAGGGTTAAGCTCCTCTTCTCCCACTGAGGCCAGACCAGGCAGTCCTCTGTTGGATATGGGTGAGGAGTCTTGTACCAGTTCGAGTATGCAGCTCAGTGTCTGAGAGATCGCAGGGTTCTGGGTTAGTTGAGACTGCTGGTCTTCCTATGGGGTTGCCCTCCTCTTTAGCATGGCTGTCCTCTGAGAGGCCCAACAAGCAGCTGACGAGACAGACACAGAAAATAACACCCAACCAACAGACAGAAGTCAGGGACCCCTGTGGTTGAATTAGGGAAAGGCTGAGTTCTGTCACTTTTAAATTTGTAATATCATCCAAAGCTACATTTTATAGTTAGTAGATTTGAAGTTGTTGTTATCCTTAACTTGTGCTTTTCTCTATGGCATAATTTTTTTAGTAGTAAAGTGATCTCTCTAATGCTGATGAACCTGAACATTCAGGGTACATTCTGCTCTGTGAAACATATTCTTAATTCTGTTTTCTTTATTAGAATATGTAAATACACTCAGAAAAATGCCTTCTTTTGGTTAATTTCTTAGTGCACAAAATAATGGGCTTCCCTAGGACATTTTCATACATGTATATTAGTATGCTCTGCTTGCATCTGCCTTCCCATCACCCTCCTCATCTCCTCTCCCTCTAGTTCATCACCCCCAAGTCTTTTTGTTTTTATGTCATTTATAGAATACATCAAAGACACATATGGCACAAAATGCAATATTTGTTCTCTCTCCATCCTCTTTCCTCTCTTGGATTCTTCTCACCCTCACTCCTTCCACATGTATTGTCCCCTTCCACTTTGTCTAAGACAATATTCCCACATGTCTTCTCTACCCACCTCCATTCACAGTATCTTTCTGCATTAATATTTTAATAAGCCCAAACTTTGAAATTATCTCTCTTTGTGATTTTTTTAACACATTTTGTAAAGGATGGGTAAGAGCAAAATCACTGACTTCTATAATTTCATTACATTTTGGTCTATAAATGTATCCAATATCAAGATTTTTCAGAAGCACATTTTTAAATTAAGCAGTTTAGCTACATGACCTCTTGGTTTTTGCTAGGAAAAATTGGAGGTGCTCAATTGTATATCGCTGTACTTTGTTAAGAAAGCACTTTTTAAATCTATATTGATTGAATAATTTGATTATAGATCTCCAGCTGATTTTGCACATAATGCAACCTAAGCTTTATTAAATGAGTTTTCAGAGGTTGGGCATTTCCAAAAGCTAGAGGGTAACAGCCAAAACATTTGCCAGTCTTGATAATTTTCGTTTTGAGGGGCAGAATGCTGCTCTTTGTTTAAATGAAGTCAAGAATTCTGTGCACTTTATAGCCTGCTTCAGACACATTTCTGCTATTGGGGTTAAGTTGGTAAGAACACTTTACTGTGATGCTAACAATCTGTTTTCTAATTCTTACCATAAAATTTCACTATCTTCAGTGTTAAATTATCTCAACTCACTGTATTGATATTAGTAGTATTGTTTGTTTGTTTGTTTGTTTTAACAAGAAAATGAACAAATGAACTTCCAGAGGTTTTATTTTGATTCTGCGTATTGGGTAAAAAATAAATCCAAAAGCTTGGAATGTTTTGATTTTCTAATTGAGACCTCTAATGGCAATGATTTAATACTGGCTTTTTTTTTTTTTTTTTTGAAGATTTTCAAAGACAATCTATTCTTTCCACCTTGCATTAAGCAGAAGGAAATGTGGAATTGAAAATGAGCAAAATAAAAAAAAAAGTGTTTACAAGAGTAGTTTGCTAGAAGTGGAAATGTGTATCTCACAGTGATCTGCACATACACTTCCTGCAGCTGGGCATGAGACCTGACGATCTGGTTTCTGTTTTGCTTTAAGCCAACTGACAGATTAAGATTTCTAAATGCTAGTAAAAAAATAAAACAAACACTTAGAAATTTACAAATACAAATAAAAATACTTTCATAACATTCATAGTACAGTATTTGTGATGACAACAATACTAAATTCTAATCCCTATGATATTATATGTGATTTCCTCATTACGTACTGACCCCAGATGTTCCACGTATGCATCACATGGACCACAGCCTGGCAGCATACCAAGTGGCTAGCAGATTTCTTCTGTTACTACCTAAGACCAGAGAAGTTAGCTTATGTTCTCACTCTTAGACTTCAGAGCCATCTCCCTGAATACTATCATGAAAAGGTGGTATGACTGACATTGTCTGAACTAGATCAGGAGATCTTTATGAGTTAGTCATAATCAAATTAATATATTAAAGCAGATACTAATAATAAAACTTCAAAAATAATTGAAAGTGTTTTATAAAAGGAAATCAATGAGATGTCAGAAAGGAAAAAAAAAGCAAAAGCTCAGGTCTCATGCAAGTAAACAAAGATGTGGTCATCCACAAATATCAATGTCAACATTGTGGCTTCTACTGTAAAGTCAGGGTAGAAGAATGTGATGCTCGGTCTTGTCTCAAGACTCTATGAGGCTGCTGTGGGATAATGAAGTGGAGGTATCCATGCAGTAGTTCATTAAGATGCTATGGCTGTAGCTGAATCATTTCAAAACACATCACTCTCTAGTAGAGAGTCAGATAAGCATTTTGAAGAAAATCTAGAAACTAGCTATTCCTGCATTCAAATTCCACATCTGGGATACTCGTTGTATAGTGTACTCAAAAATGAACCAGAATATCATAGTTCATAAATATAAGATATGAAAAACATCCACTCAATGTCTTGAATATTAATTGCATTCTCATTAAGCAAACTTCAGTATAATTAAACATTGTTTATAGTTATCCAAAGGAAGAGAATATACACCTCTGCAAATATGTACTTGATAATTTTAACAATTATAAATTAACATAACAAATCTCTGGGCTTTCAAATAAATCATCTCAGGTAGATTTAGGGGTTTTGGTGGGGTTTTTTTGTTGTTTGTTTGTTTGTTTGTTTTTGTGGTAGCTAACAAGAGTTTTACCATCTCTAGCTAGATGAAAACAATTTCTGAATGTATTTAACAGAAAATAAGACAAAGTAACAGCTGTATAGAGTCACCCCGAGAAGACTTGACTAAACTATTAGGTGATCCCTGGTCTTACTGGATGTGACACCAGTCAAACTATAATGTGGCACTTCTGTTACCAGGTTCTGGTTCAGGCAGACATGGTGTTGGAGAAGGGGCTGAGAGTTCTACATCTTGATATGAAGGCCACCAGAAAGAGTATCTCTCTTCTGCACTGGGTGGAACTTGAACATAGGCCCTCAAATCCCTTCTTCACGGTGACACATTTCCTCCAACAAGGCCACACCTATTCTAACAAGGACACACCTCCTTAATAGTGTCACTTCCTGTGGACCAAGCATTCAAACACATAAATAGGGGTCAAACCTATTCAAAGCACTACAGGCATTTTCTGAATTCTTCTCTTTACAAAAGCAACTATCTTTAAATCAATATTGAAATGATCTTTCTTTCTTAAACATATATTTCTCCTTAATATATACTACATATAATTTATAGTTTATATAATATAAATATAATTTTATGTGGGATACAATTAATTTTCAGAAATGCTGTCAAACATTGTCTACAATTCTACAATAGATCAAATGTTACCTTCAAGGGACTTGTGTTGCCTTGAGATGACAAGGTCTTTGGAGTCTGGGGAAACTTGCTCTCCTGTGTGGATTGCTGATCCAGGTGACAAGAAACTGGATTTCCATATTCCTCACTGTCGTGAAGGGTGCTGCGTTCCAACTCCTCCAATAAGGCATCTGTGCCACAGGCAACAAGAGGGGTACAACGTAGAATCTGTGAGTCCCCAGCATTTTTTCTTCTTAAATATTCTCTTCTTGTTTTGAATAACAAAAACTTACAGATACCTTCTTCTATCCTTACCTCACTTCAGGAGTGTGGCATATCCCAGAAAATGTCTGAGGAGATTACATTTGGTATTTCCTATGGTTGCATTCAATTTCATAGTCTCTCTACAATTTAGTTTCTGACATTCTAGGTATTAACCAGATAGGACAGATATATCTCTCTCTCTCTCTCTCTCTCTCTCTCTCTCTCTCTCTCTCTCTCATGCATGTGCACACATATTTCTTATTAGAAAAATAGAAGCAACTTGATTACAATTTTTCAAAATATACCAAGAGGTAAAACATTTTTAATCCTGATTTTTTTAGTCTATCTCAAGGGTTAGCCCAAGATCATAACACAATAAATTGTTAAAATATTTTAGTGTTTTTGTTGTTGTTTGTTTTCTTGGATGTGGAGAGGGAAAAAGGCTGAAAAAAAAAAACTAAAGTATTATACAATCAAGCAAGATGTAGCAATCCAAATTACTGGGACTTCTTTTGCAGTTTTCTTGGGGGAAAGCCAACAGACTTCACAAGAATTTTGCTAATACCTTTCTGTTGTAACATCAGTAATCATAACGATTACAAATTAAACATGCCAATCATAGCATATAAAGAGTACAGTTTGCATTTAGTTATCCTAACATGTTAAGATAGAGGACATTACTGATCACATTTAATATAAAGGGAAGAGACAGTGTAGCTCTCACAGGCTGCTGAGCACAGAATCAGATCTCCAGTAAGCACTATCTTATTCCAGTCTCAACACTGTAAACTTGCACATTGGGATTGTCAGTATCACCAGACTGTCTGAGTCATTTAAGCACAGAATGTTCACTGAGGGTCTTTCTTCATCTACATAATGAAGCAATTGGACAGAAGAATTTTTTTTCAAATTGCAAGTCAAGATACTTGTGATTTTTTTTTTGTTTTTGAACTTCGGAGGATTTTTAAAATATATGTTACAGTTTGTATAAGCTTGCAACACATCAGATTGTATGATTTCTGAGGACCTGCCTAGCTCTGAAGTTCTCAAATAAAGAAAATGAATTTTAAATGCCACTGAAAAAAACATGCTCGTGTATTTGATATTTGGAAAGAATAGCGTTTTCCTCCATCTAGTTTTTTAAGAGAGGCTACTGTAGATCAAACCTAGAATTTACCAAGTAGCCCAGGATAGCCTAAAACTCCACGATCTTTTTGCCTCTACCTCCTGAGAGTTGGGGTTTTATGAGTATGGTATTATGTACAGCTCAAAACCTGTCTTACCCCTACGGCCTTCCCGCTTAACAATGCTGAACTAGGAACCTGTATGCACTAGACAAGGAAGGTTGTGCCTCTAAGCCACACACCCAGAGTAAGGATGAGTGTTTCTCAATATTATAGGAGAAGATCTAATTGTTTTGTTTCCACAAAAGAAATCTTCTGCACAACTTGCTCAACCACAAAAGTTTGACCTTCATATGTGATTTTGGAAAGAACCAACCTGAACTAATCTCTTTAGGCCAAACTGCCCTTCGAGAAATAAACTGACAAGAAAAAAAGACAGAAGGGTCACAAATATATTAAAGGAGAACTAAGAGACTTATAACTAATTTCAATTTAGATCATTAACTTTAATTTAAAAAATAAAGCAGCCAAGAATATTGATAGCATTTGTTAGAGAATTTTGTCAACATGTGATCAGAAATTTACTGGCAAGTGCAAAACAAATCCTTTTGCAAATTCAGACTCAGTGTTCAGCATGAGTTTCATAAGCATAAGAGGGCAGATGATAAACAAGTCATGTTTTTAAAAGAATATTTAACACTATATAGTCAATAATATTAAATATTAATATCTCAGAAATTTGAAAATAATAACATTAAAGTGATGTCAGATAATCTTAGGGGTGATAATGTTATTTCATGATACTGAGGAAGCACCATTATTAGCTATTGTGGGTCAGATACTGTTAGTATGGTTGTTGGTAATAGATTAAGACTGAATTACATACAGATAAGAAATGTAATAATGAAATTCCTTAAAAACAATAGATCGATAGAAAAAACATAAGCATAGGAAATAAGATTGTAAAGGGCTGATGATTATTGAAGCTGATCCAAACAGTGCAGTCAAAATTCATTAAACTGGGGCTGGAGTGGATGGCTCAGCAGTTAAGAGCACTGACTGTTCTTCCAGAGGTCTTGAGATCAATTCCCAGCAACCACGTGGTAGCTCACAACCATCTGAATGGGATCTGATGCCCTCTTCTGGTGTGTCTGGAGACAGCTACAGTGTACTTGTATATAAAATAAACAAAATCTTTTTAAAAACTCATTAAACTGTTTTCTCCAATTCTGTACATATTTTAATTCTCCACAATAAAAGATCTTTGGATTGTTTTTTAGAGTAAATAAAACAGAACAACAAAGCAAATGTTTTATCTCAGAATCTTATTAGCCACCCTTGACTCTGAATTTTAGAATTCCAACACTTTACATGTTAGAATGAAACTGTTTTCTTTTCTGTTTTCTAAGCTTCACTCTAATCAGAAATCAGAGGTCTTCCTGGACCAAGAGAATTTGTTTATATTAAACATGATAGGACAGGAGTATCATTCAGCAGAGAGTGTGAAGTTATCCTTAGAAGCATCAGCTCACCAAATCTATTATAATTCTCCTTTCTGCTCACGAGTTACCAGGACTTTCACTTCCTGTTTCCAATGAGCACACATTTCACCAGTTCCCGAAGCTACTCCTTTGGCTTCATGCAGACTCTATAATTTAAATTAGATGACTAAGTTTGGTGTGACAAATATGAGATTACTGGGGGTGAGTGACACTAGACTAAATCTGCAGTTTGTCTCTCTAGTCCTTGACCTGTAGAAATTAAATATCAACCTTAACTTGTCAAGAATACAGTGAAGTCTCTGGTGGTGTCCACAGGTTAGAGTCATCTTATCCCTAAATTGTGAAGATTTAGGTAAAACTTTCTAGGTGAATACATGCTACTAACATCTAAGGCAGTACTTACAGAAAGGAAATATTTGCCCACTTAAGCCAACAAGTTCTTGCTAAAAATTTCTATACAAGTAGAAAGAGAAATACACCCTAAGTCTTGGTGTTGGATTTTGGTCCTGTTGCTGTTTGTTAAGGCAGGGTCTCACTCTAGCCTAAGCTGACCTGGAACTAACAAGGTAGCCCAGGCTGACCTTAAACTGTGGACAGTCATCCAACCTAGTCTTTTAAGTGCTGGGATCATGGGTGCACACTATTGTGTCTGATAGATACTCCTTAACTTTTGTTTCATTTTACTTTTTGAGACAGGGCCTCAGGACATAGCCCTTGGTAGCCTAGAACTTGCTAAGTAAACCAGACTGGCCTCAAATTCACAGAGATCTGCTTCTGCCTCCCATGCCTGACTATTTAAAGATAGAATAGTGTGTGGCCTAGGCTGTCCTCAAATTTTCTATACAGCCAAAATTAACCTTTAGTTTTTGATCCTCCTGCTTCCCCCTCTGGAGCATCAGGATTGAAAGCAAGCAACACTGCACTCCACGCAAATTATAACAATTTGAAAAGATTCTCTGTATTTCTGAAAAAGATTTACCTAACAACTATCCTACTCAGAAAATCTTAAAGTATACATTTTTTTAAAAAAGTGTATTACCTCACTGGCCACCAGAACGCATACAAGTCTAACATAGGAGAACAAGCTGTAACATTATCATTTAATTGTACTTAGTGTCAGCTGCTCCTGAGAGTGAACAAGATATTTTGGGTTTTCTTTATTTAAAGAAAAACAATAGTACCTATTTCAGAAGATTACTGCAAACACCAAACCTATGAACATATTTTAAGTTTTTCCAGTATTAATTACCCTTTAATTTTTTGAACTAAATTTTGAATTAAATGTAAAATGTATTTTGATATTGTGGCTAATGCTGTATTTTGGACTTTGATGAAGAATACAGATTTTTTTCCATATAATATTGGTTATTCTTTGAGAATTTGAGGCATGCTACTGATAAAATAAAGCAAAATAAGATCCTATCTGGAAAAAATTGGTAAAACTCCATGGAGAAATGCAAATTTCCTTCCTCAATACCTACACAGGATATGCATTCATCAAATTCTCAAAGAATAAATAATCAATATTATATAGAAAATAATCTGGATTCTATATCAAAGTCCAAAATACAGCATTAACCACAATATCAAACTATATTTTACTGACAAAAGTTTGGCATTTATTAAAAACAGCCTTTTTTCCTTCATTAATTTCTACACTTTTCTTTGTTCCTCTGTTTTTCCAGCTCTTAAAACACAACTCCAATAATTATTTTAAATGACAATGTAGAAGCTATGCATTTTGTTACTGTTGGAAGTTTTTGCATAGCTACAAATACAATGTGGAATTAATGCAGCTTGAAACATGGGTAAAAGTTAATAACCTGGTGTTAAGGATAGCAAAAATAAATAGGTGATTCATAGATAGATAGATAGATAGATAGACAGACAGACAGACAGACAGATGATAAAAAGTTGCTAAGGTATAAGAAACGAGCCCCAAAGAGGCAGACTTTACAGCTCAAGCTTTGAAACCTGTGGTCTCTGTGGGCATGGGAGCCAGCAGCACTTCCACTGCTGTTTTCATTACCTCAGAGAGGAGGGAAGGACTTTTTTATTGCCAAGTAATCTGCTCTTTCAAGATTTCTCTAAATAAACAGCAACAAGAGCCACTACAGTGATGGTCTACCTGTAGTCTAATAGTAAACTACGGAGAAATGAAAGCACTCTAGCCCTTTTTGCGATCTCTACAAACCCTTTACACTGCAGTTATTTCACTGTCCTTCCACTATACTCCCTCTCTCCTTGTCTCCTTCCCTCTTTCCTTTCCTTCACTTTGTCTTCTTTCCCCATCCTTTTTTTTTTCTTCCAATATCATATCTCCACAATTACCTAGCGATAGAACCGCCCTATGACCTCCAGTAGCTGCCAAGGGGAAAGGCACTTTCAATTACAATTCCTCATTTCTTTGAGTATCTGTATAGTTAGCTCTCAACTCTCTGCCTACTGTGCCTCTGCAAACAGCGACCCCATAACTTCCCCCAACAATGATAGTTCCTTCTGCCTCACTTTTGCTTGAATTGAGGACAGAAGTGAAAACAAAAATCTTTCAGCCCTACCCTCAGTTTGACTAGACCACACTTCATCATTACAGATAAGGATGGATGGCAGCCAAGCCCACACTTCCTTAGAGTATCTTCTTCAAAAGCCCCTCACTCACCCAGCTCTTCCATTGTCCTAAACCTATGATGCTTTAGTCTTGAAGATTGTGAAGAGCTTTGTTGGCATGTGGTGAAGAAGAGGTCTGAAACGGAACTGAATGAGACAGTGCAAAGCAGCCACTGTGACCCCTTTTGGTTCCTGTATTTGCTTAACACTTCCTCACTTTGATTTGTTGAATACTTTTTTGCTTTTCTTTTCTTTTCTTTTCTAGTAGCTCAGTTTTTTTGTTTTTTTGCTTAGTGCTGACAGAAAAAGGCAGGTTGTGCAAGATTGAGGTTTTGATGCTACATTGCCAGGGTGGTTCTAAAGACTGAAAGTTAATTTTTTTTTTTTTTAATTTAAACACCTACCATATTCAAGGGCTTATCTTGAACACATAGAAATTTTAGGTTTATACTTGTGGAGTTTTCCAAGTTTAAGTTTCCCATTGCCCACCACTATTTTTTCTGTCTCTTTCCTTTTCCTTCCTTCTCTTCCTCCTCTTCCTTTTTCTGTAAAACTAGAGGACCATGGAAGCATAGGCTCCTTGGCTCCTTTCTTAAAATTTCTAATTAAGCTACACAGAGATACCCTGTCTCAAAAAACCAAAACAACAACAACAACAACAAAAAAATTCTGAATAACACCAATTTCATTTCACTATTTGTACTTACTTAGTACAGTTGACCTAATTTCCCAAACTGTGATTTTTAAAAACAAGTCTTTTAAAAATTGTGTGTGTGTGTGTGTGTGTGTGTGTGTGTGTGTGTGTAGGTATCCACAAGTTATAAGAGTAAAAAGTCAGCTCTCTCCTTCTACCACCTGAGTCCCACAGATGAAATTCATCAGACCTTTCAACAAAGTGCCTTTATCTGCTAAGGAATCTCACTGGCCCCGGATTATAAATTCTTTAAAGGTGAACAGAAGTGGGTTCACTTTTGAATTCTCTGGTCCTGGTTTATACAGTGATCCAAAATGCAAACATCTACAGGATAAGGAAGAATCAATTGAGATTTAAGATACAAGGTACTAAGTTTCCAGAATCCGAATTACAATTCCTGCTCAGTTCACATTGCCTCATTTCTCCAAAAAGGCGAGGTCGATTTTTTTATCTTATTGCGCTTTTGTTCACCTCAAAAGGAACAAACGCATTTATAACAGGCCCACCTAGAGAAGGCAGTATATAAAAAACTATAATTATGGCCCTGTGAAGTGGGTCTTGTCCCAGTGTTTACCAGTAGACAGGCACAGGGAGTAGTAACTGGATAAAAGAATAGAATAAAGAAATAGTTTTGTAATGACCATCTTTTAAAAGGAACAAGTCATTCATTTTACTAAGACCTTTTTAAAGAGGCCTCACTTTTTGTATTACTTTAAGCAGCCATTGGATGTCAGTGCTGTTCCAAACGTGCTCATTGCAAATACAGCTGGAAAAATCATTCGTACTAACACTGTCGGTTTTTACAACTGAGAAGGACACTAATCCTTTGAAAGCGCAAAACTCAATACAGATTATAAAGCATTTGCCTTATCTGTGTGGCAAATGAGCCAGATGCTGGGAGGGAAGAGAGAGAGAGAGAGAGAGAGAGAGAGAGAGGGAGAGAGAAGGGAAAAAAAGAACTCCATTGCATGTCTAAAATTTAATGGCTAAAACTCAGAATTAGATTTCCAAACTTTCTTCCCATCCTCCTGTGTAGATTTTAACTTAAGACGTTTCCATCTTCGAAGAATAAGGAGTCTCCTTGAAAGTAGTTTCCAGATTACAATGCGTAAAAGGCAAACCAAGGAATGCAAACAATGTATTAAAGGGGTGGGGGGGAGGGGGTACCTACAAACGTGTTCGAGAGAAAAACCCACAAGAGGCTGCATTACCACCAGCTGCGGTTTGAACAACTGGAAAGCCCCCTTTACCATCAGGAAGGTACTTTGCTGCAAACACAAGTCAGAGCTGCTATTATGACTGTGCTTCCTGTGCCGCAGAAACAGCTACAAACCGCAAAGGCATGCAGCCTCGGGGCGGAGAACGCGAGAGACCACTAGCTTCTCCACAAAAATTAGTGGGAGTCACGCTAACCGTCTCTCCAGCTCCAGCTCGGGAACCACAACCAACGCCAATTCCGTGATGCCCCATTCCTACTAGGAAACAACTTTACAATTCGTCCTACATGTTTTATTAAAATTGAATTCACAGAAGCAGAACGAGCCCCTGACCTCCTGGGCTTCACGAGTGAGAGGCTCGACACAAGAATGAAAACGAACGTAGCTAGCAGGTCGCAGAGGAGGCGTCAAAAGAACAGACCGAAGTAAGTAAAGACTATGACGAAGGCACTTCGGAGCACTTACACAAAAAGATTAACGGTAGAAATAGGATTCTCTCCCAGTCACCCCTAACCAATAACTGACTCAATATGTGCCAGTTGTACGCAGGCGTCGCGGCCTAACCCGGAAGCAATGCCTCTCTGAAACGTAAACTCAGACCGCGGATAGAAAAGCTCCCAGCCCTCCCTCTGCCTCAAGTTTCCCATGATTACCCAGGAAGCGCAGACTAAATAGGACTTCGTCTCCCAGAATGCCCTTGGCAAAGTTAGCCCTGCGCGTGCGCCTCACGACTATCCGGCGCGGTCCCCTCAACCCCGCCTCTATCCTATCGCCGCCATTTTTTCAGAGACTTTCATCCGGCAACGGACAGGGCCTTTTTTTCTTAAAGGAGAAGCTGCAACTCAAATAATTTACCACTTCTCCCCTCAAGAGCTGGCGGCGCTGGGGACAGAAAGGCCAGAGCAGGAAGGTGGGGGTCCGGGTGGAGGCGGGATAACGTCCAGGCTACTACTTAGGCTAGTAAGAACCCTTGAGAGAACAGCGGCGCCTCAGGGAGGCAGGTGCGCGCGCAGCCGGCAGGGGGGTGCGCGCAAGGCTGGGAAAGGTGTATTTTGTCCTCGCCATCGCCCTCGCCAGCCCTGCCCCTCCCACCGCCCCTAGCTTGAGCTGAACTCCTGAGGGGGGAAAAAGGTCACTTTGGGATTGTCGCGAGACGCAGCCGTTTAACGGTGAGAACGGGCGCGCGGGGAAGGAAACCTCGCGCTCTCCCTCAGAGCCGTTTCCTGATTGGTTGAAGGAAGGGGTGGGGGAGGGCACCGAGTGCGCTGCTCCGTGTGAGACCGCGAGGGGCTGGGCCAGGGGTCCGATCCTCCTCCCAGATTGGCCCGTTGCGTGTCTGTACGTGTGCGCGCGTGCGCGCCGCCAGCGGTCGCGGGCTTGAGTGGCAGGGGGAGGGGGGGTCGCCCTCGGAACGGGCAGAGGGGCGGGGGGGGGGGGGGAGAGGCGCTCCGGAGTGAGGGAGCCGGACGCTCCCGGAGCCGAGGGGGGCGGGGGGAGCTGCGCCGCGGGCGCCGCCGCCTCCACCGCCTGGGACGCAGGGGTGGGGGACGGACGAGCCCCGATGCCGGGGGAGACGGAGGAGCCGCGATCCCCGGAGCAGCAGGACCAGGAAGGGGGCCCGGCAGCGGCGGCCGACGCGGTTTCGGACGAGCTCCGGCCCGGCGCGGCGGCGGCGGCGGCGGCGGCGGCGGCGGCGGCGCCTGCAGAAACCGCGAGCTGCCGCGTGCTGAGGGGAGGTCGGGACCGCGGCCGGACCGCTGCGGCCGCCGCCGCCGCCGCCGCTGTGTCCCGCCGGAGAAAGGCCGAGTATCCCCGCCGGCGGAGGAGCAGCCCCAGCAACAGGCCTCCCGAAGGTCCCGGGCATCAGCCCGCGGCCGCGAAGCCCCCGTCTCCTGCTCAGGGCAAGAAGAGTCCGCGACTCCAGTGAGTAACAGTCTTTGAGGCGTTGGGGAAGACCCCCCTCTAGTTCTCACACTACCCTCCCGGCTCCCGTAGCTCCCGCTCCACGTGACACCCTGCTTGCTCTGCCCCCTGCCGGCTCCGCACGCCAGATGTCACGCCGCTGGCGGCCGGGCTCCCGCTGGTTCTCAGCCTGTGGCCGCCAGCCCACGCCCGAAGTCGCTCCATGTAGGCTGCACGCCCTCTGCCTCCCGCCTGCTTAGTCCTCACTCTGGCTTCTGCGCCCCCTTTGTCAGCTTATCGCTTCCAGTGTTAACATCACATCCCGGTTAGGAAATCAGCCGCACCATACCCTGAAGAGTGTTTTTACCTGTTATGATTAACTTACACAACTAAACTAGATGTGAAGTTCTTTTTGCCAGTATATATGAACTTTTTCTTTATGCGTGTATTTTAACGTAGGTACTTATTCTTAAAATTACATTGATCTGAATTACTACTTTGAACCAATTAGAGGCCCTTAACAGATGGCCAGGAGAGTAAATATTCTAAATTGCTCATTAGAGTAATGCTTAAGAATAATGAAGTGCATGAGTTTATAAGTTACACGTTTTAATCAAATCAGCTATTCGCTGTTGAGAATATTACGTCATTTGATTTACAAGTGGGGAAAAAGAGGATCAAAGAACAAGGATTTCAGTTTCAGATAACCTGCGACCTCCCAGTAGAGATAGTGTAAGGGCTTGGCTTACCTAGGCCTAAGAAATTTTTAAAGCTTGAAATCAAGCTTGCTCCAGAATTAAATCTGTGACTTGGAACAGTTGCATAAGAAGCCTCAGGAATAAAATCCAAAATGTATCATATTTTGCTACTAGAGTCTTTTCACCGGTTTTGAATGTGATTTAAGTTAAGGAAGCTAACTTCTTTAAGAAAACTTAGGGACTATAGTGGAGAGTAAAACTCTCCTTACAAATTTTTAAGCCAAATTGAAAGTTGTAACTGTTGTATATACATTTTTACAAAACTCCTAATGTATTTAATCTCACATACTTGAAAATACGTAAATCATTAATCTTAATTGGGCATAAATTCCTTAGGCAAAATCTTTAATCTGTGTGTCCGTCAGTTTCTTCTCTGTACACAGTCATACAGGAAATAACCTCTATGACCTGAATTTGTGTGTATTAAATATATTGTGGAGCCATTTCTGTCTAACACATTAAAATACTAAATTCAACTTGTTTTTTGAGGAGTGGTACCCTAACAGAGGCAGGAGTACTTTATAGTGGTGTTTTTGTGTAGGTTTTGTAAAGTTTTGTGGTTTTATATTATCTCACATAAACCTGCCACTTGAGAGTTAAGTACGTCTGAATCAAGTTAAATTATACCTAGAATAGTGTCTAGCTTTTCCCTACATGGTTGGAAGTACTAATGGACCTTGAATCCTCCAATGTAATTGTGGAAACAGTTGATCTTGGATGAAAATGATTACTTGCATTAGTTTTTTATTTTATCAGTTTTCCGAAGCAATCTTCATGTTCCTTCATCTAGTACTATAAATAGTTATGGTGATCTTTACCTTTTGCCCTCAGATTTATCTCTTGTTCGTGTATTTAAGATTATGCCATTTTATCAGATTCTTAAAATTATTTTTATCGTTTTTATTGCACATTTTCACTTATTCAGTGGTCCGCAGATCAGAGAGATGTCAACACATTCCAGCCTTACAGTCCTTGTTTGAAAAGTAACTAGGACTAGTACTGTACGCCTCTAGGGTGTAGAAGGCTAAATTAGTTCTGGCCTTGTGTTCAAGGACCTTGGTGAGGAAGGAAACATTAATTAGAACTCATTAATTAAACTTGTGTACGTGGTTTGCAGATGTTCTTTGACAACACATTTTTTAAGTTCATACTCTGTTTATCCTTTGAGACATGCAGTTTTGAGTGTCAGTATACTGAACCCTGACCTTGATTACTCTCTTCCAAATAAAATGGCATTTAAAGGGGGGATGAGGAATTTAATTTATTATTAGATATAATTAATTTGTTCTTTTCGGATCCTTTTCCCTCCCAGGTTACTTTTTAATCCACTTTCCCTATCTCTGCTTTTGTACCTACAAAATTCCTATAGCCTGTTAACCTGTATTTGTTTCTTTCAATTAAAGAAATAGCCAAATAAGTATACAAAAATCATTTAAAATATCAAAAACATAGATTTCGATTAACTAAAATTTGTTATTAATGGAAGGCAAGTTATACAGTGGAGAAAAGCTTGAACTTGATCAGGCTGAAAATTTGATGTCTCAGCTTGTACTGCTCTTTGGCTTAGTGATCATGAACAAGTCACTAGCATCTTTAGAGCTATTTCCTCTTGTGGATATTTTGAGTTTGTGGCAAAAGTTTTACAGCTGAATAACAGGTTGTACTTTCATAAACTTGAGACTATAACAACTTGACATTTTTGAAACTTGAATACATAATATGGATGCAGGGAAGTAAAAATTGCAGGAAATACATTCAAAAGAAAGGCATCAAGTTAAATGCAAATCAGGTTATACACAAAGACCTAAATAGCTAGTAGTTAGGAAGTTAGATCCGATTTGTATGAAGTTTGTGTGTTTGTGGTATTCAAGAATTAAGCTCATCGTTTGCTGTATTTTAGTTATCCTCATTTCACTGGTGGATACTCTTCAAGAACTGGGTGGTGGTATAGTTTGAAGGTTGAGGATATAATTTTTTCCCTTTGGCTTGTTTCTTATGTTTTTTTGCTTTCTTTTTTTTTTTTGGTCCGTTTGGTTGATTTGGGTTTTATGTTTATTTCTTTCTTTGAAGACAGAATCTCACCATGTAGTCCTTGCCTGGAATTTTGTATGTACACCAAACTGGCCTCACAAGTGACAGATCTGTCCGTTGTCTTCAGCCTCCCAAAGGCATGTACCACCTTGCCTGGCTTTTCCATTTTTTAATAAATTAAAATATCCATGTCCGTACAGCAAAATCAAATTAAGACTAAGATAGGAGGCAAAATGTCTTTATTCCACTTCATTCTGTGGTATAAAATCAGATAAAATCTGTATTCCAGATTTTAATATTCTTCAACAAGTAAGTCTTATAATGTAGCTGTTGGATTGTCTTTTTAAACTAAGATTTGAATATTTTTAGAAGTCTTTAGGTTCAGTTGAGTGACAGATAAAGAAAAGTGTTTTAATCTCTGATATATGGAGTTCAGGATTCTTTGTGGAGTTGTTGTTTTTGTCAAAAGTAAAGTAGTAATAAACCTGTAGGTGGCATTTCCTTGTTGTGTTTCCCTTAAAGAATTGTGAAATATGGATGAGGTGGTGAATATTCTGAATTGACAAGCACCGCTCTTTGTTTCTAGAAGGCTTCAGTTGCACAGCACTGGAATCCTAAGTAGTTGGGATCCTAGGGCAGTCAGGATGGTGGTAGAAACATTGAACAATTTCAGAAACATCTCAGGCATCCAGCAGGTGTGTTTTTGGTGCTCCATTTCCTAAAGTGCAGGTGGTTCACAAGTACAGGTGGGAAGTTTGTAACAGAATAAAGCCATCATAGTACTAAGTTTTTTAAATTGAGGCAAAAATCACAGCTGTTCTCTCACAAAACATCTTTTAATTATGTTAAGTTTATTTGCAGTCTTTCTGCTGCTAGGTACTATGTGCTATCTTTATGATTAAAAATAGAAAGCCAGTTTACTTCTGAGTTTGGGGAAGGGGTATGGAATTCATAGTACTGTATCTACCAGTTAGGTGATAGACGCTATCCCATATTAAAGTCGTAGGGATTACTTTGTTTTGATTTTTTTTTTTTTAAGGCTTATAACTTTGAGCCTTTTACTTGTATTTAATTTGTAAAGTATAAGAAACATTTATTTCAGATAGAAGTCTATGGATTTGGTGATAAATTTTGGAGACTCTTAAAATTCATTAAATTTTTATCAGATTGTTCAATAAATACAAAGTAAAGGAAGTGATATAACAAAACCTCATTATCAGTGAGTGAGAGTTAGTGACATTTTACCATCCTTGCTATACCTACTTTGTAGCATGTCTCAGATGTCATTTCAGTATTTTTTACTGTATGTGTATAAAATAAGGACATTCATTTCCCTTCATAACCACTTTTAATAAAATTGGCAACATTTTCCTTGAGTTTTTTTGTTGTTTTTTTATGTGTAAAAGCAACTATTTCAGAAGATAATTCTGTTTCTCTGCTGTCGATTATGGTGGCCACTCTGTAAGTTTACATTAATCAACATTTAAAAAAAAAAAAAAACTTGAGTTCTTTGGTTACAGTAGCTATTTCAAGTAATCAGCAGCCACATGGAATAGTATAGATAGGGTATTTATTTCTACCACTACTGAAGAAAGTTAGGCTTTGCTTTGAGCAACTTATTATAGATGCTTTCTGTATTATTCTGGAGATGAATCTAAAATAAATACTTGTGCTTTAAGGAAATGTACAAAATTATTCATTTAACACTTGACTTTTTTTTCTTTCAGGTGTATAGAAAAAATAACAACTGATAAAGGTAAGATTCATTAGCTTCTGTGTAGCGTTGACTGTTTTGTAGCCCAACAGAAAGGGCACTACGCTTAAGCCTGATTATTCAGTGCTGTTCCATTCAGAGGGGACTTTATGGAGTAAGCCTACTGAAGAAGTTAGAATCTATTTAGAGGACAGCAAGCAGATTTGAACAATACAGTGTCTTCGAATTTAGAAAATCAATAATAGGTTATAATTTAAAGGCAATTCTGATTTTTAAAGCTGCCACTTTTAAGAAGTAACAAAAATTAGGTGTAATAATAGTAAAGTGTAGACAAATCTTGAGAACTAGTGGACTGGTAGTTGGAAGGGTTTGGAAAGTGTGCTAAGATTTCAGCTTTATGAATAATTTAGTGCCTGCATACATGTAATATTTGTGCATAGAAATATATATGGCATTTTATAGTTCTGTAACTTAAAAGAAGTTTTCTTTATGTTATGCTTTGCAATTGTTTAAAACAATCACATCTAAAACTTTGGTTTTTGTATTTGAAAGAATGGCAGAGTGATTAGGAACCAATAACTTGAATTGGTGACTTTTGTCAAATTTCTTTTCTCTGATTCTTGGAATGTGAAGCTAACATCTCAAATACCAGGTAGAAGTATTATATACAGACATGATAGGTATTTTGAGGGCTTGTTTTTGTTTATTTTTCTAGCAAAGTTCTTGTTACTGTTTGGAAAGTGTTAATATCTGCTATATGTGGAAGGTCTGTTCCTTATTCAGAAATCACTTTGGAGATCTTACTACCCAGGGAAAATGTAGCTAAGTAATGAGTACTACAATAGTTTTTACTAAAAGAAGTTTTGTTTGTTTGTTTTTGTTTTAAGAAGTTGGCTTATATCAGAGCTGAAAAGAGTTTTCTTGAAGAAGATTTTGGACTACTCATAGAGATGATTTTTGCCTGAGTATATTAATCGGAAATTGCTAGCATGATGGGTTACTGTGCTCTTGGAGAAATATGAAAACTTCATCCTGGGTTTGGGTATTTTCAAATTCCCGGCCTCTCTATGTCTTCATTGATCTAATGTCAGCGAAGCTTAAAAGAGGAAACTTGACTTCTGCTCACCTGCTGGCTTCATTGGTCCTCAACTCTGATGATCATCTAGTTGTTTATTTGTTGATATTTATATGACTGTTCATAACTTTGCCTTTTTAACACTTTCTGAGCTTTGTTTTCTTTACTGTATTATCTGTTGCTATATAAATGGTAGCATAAGAACCTTGCCAGCCAAAAAATTACACAGTAATTTGCTTTACATTCTAAGAATTAGAGAAAGAAACTTGAAGAAAGAATGTGACAAAGAAGTCACTAATTCATCCCCCAAACTTGGTAACTTATAGTGCAACAATTTATTTGTTTCTTGGTTGGACTGTTTTCCTTTATTGTTTTTAATTTTTGGAAGGAGGAACTCCCTATTTTTCAAATTGGCATGCTAATTTATGTTTCCATCAAGAGTTGAGCATTCTTTTTTTCTAGATCCTTGCACTTAATCATTCTTTTTGATAGTAGTTTGAATTGATAATTTCATTGTGTGTTATCAGTATTTATAACCTGGGAAGGGGGTGTTGTTTAGTATTTCTAGGTGGGCATATGGCTTATACTTGTAAATCCCAGCACTCTGATGATTACCACAAAATTCCAGGCCAGCCTGAGCTACAAAGTAAAACCTTGTCTCCAGCAAACAAGAACAACAGAACCTAAATTTAATACCCCATAGCCTTTGACAAAAAGGAAACTGTCATTTGCAGATGCAAGTAGACAACACTAAGTGAAATTAGCCAGGCATAGAAAGACAAATGCTGTGTTACTTTAATGTTACATAAGTTGTAAATTACTCTGTTGTAGAAATAGAAGAAGTATGGTTACCAGGGGCTAAGAGGTTGAGGGAGGGGAGCTGTTGATGATAAGGTACAAGTTTTGTTTACACTGCTAAGTGTATTTCAGTGTTTTCTTGTACTGAACTTTAGCACATAGTAAGTAACAATGTAAGACTGCTAAAGTCATTTTAAGTGCTCACACAAAAAAACAGTAAATCAGTGAACTGGCAGTTATGTTAATTTGCTAAATTGAAGCTTTATATTATAAACACAAAACACCCTTTGTGTGTGTTTTGAATGTAACTTCCAATTTTTTGGGTCTTAGTTGGCAATCGCCAAATGCTGGGGCAGGAGAGCAGCAATAGAGGATGCACCTGCATGTATTTCTTGCAGAATGGATTTACTTCTTCTACTGCAGAAAACCACAATTGGGAAAGTTTTATAGTACTCATACATTAGTAGTAAGATAGATAAAGATCCCACACAGTGTTAGCAGTAAAGGAGAGTAGAAGCAGCAACTGGTAGAAGTAACCTGAAAGTTCATGGGACTGCAGGCCTTCAGAGACATCTGGAGATTTTATTCATGGCTACACTCTTAAGGCATTTTGGGTGTGCTATTAAAAATTGCCAGGCAGTGGTGGTTCACACATCTTTAATCCCAGATCTTAGGGGGCAGAAGTAGGCGGAGCTGAGATCAAGGCCAGTCTGGTCTACAGAGTGAGTTCCAGCACAGCCAGAGCTACACAGAGCAACCCTGTTTTGGGGGGTCAGGATGAGATGTGGAAATTGATACTTGAATGAGCTTTGCCTAATTATTCATTTAAAATAGGTGCTGAGACAAGGTTAAATTACTTTTACAACATTTACTGCACTACTAAATAGTTACTTGCCAGTTAAAAATGAATTTTGATAAACTCAGGGTCAGCCAGCCTAGTAGAAATTTAGGTAGTTGTTGGGTTTAGTGTTTTTAATCTAAAATTTAGGCTGGAAACTTGGGGTTCAATCTTGAGATTGAACTTCTTCCCAAAACTTCAGACTTAAAGTCCTTCAACTGATATATAGGTTGGTGTTCAGGCCAACAAGCACTACAGCACAAGCATATTAATACTGAGAATTAACTTCTTAGCTGGTTGTGGTATTAAAGGTTTATAGTCCTAGGATTTGGGAAGCTGAGGCAGGAAATTGAATAGTTTGAAGTCAATTTGGGCTCCAGATTGAGACTGTCCCAATTTCCTGATGCTGTAGATAAACACACACACATACACACACACACACACACACACATACACACACACACACACACACACACCACAAAAGCCTTATCACTGAAATGACCTTTAAAGCATTTATGCCTTTCTTAGCTTACACTTGCTTACCTCTTTTTGCTTTTGATACATGGTTCTTCCATATGTGATGTGGAACTAGCCTTGCCTGTCTCCAGAACTGCGTGAATAGGTTTTTGGTTTTTGGGTGGGTAGGTAGGGGGTGCTTGTTTTGCTTTACTTTTTTGTAAATTGTTTATTTAGTTTTCTTAATTTTCTTCAAATTTCTCCTTAAAATGTAGGACTAACAAACTGTTTATCTTAAATTCTCAAAACAGGACAAATAGCACCAGTATGTAAAGATTTGCTCTTTCCACATACCAAGCAGCTGGTCTTTTTTATATAAGACATTAACTGGGGTTCTTCTTCTAATTCATTGGTTCTCAGCCTTCCTAATACAGCTACTGTTTAATACAATTCCTCATATTTTGACCCCCCCACCATAAAAGAATTCTTGTTGCTACTTCATAACTGTAATTTTTGCTACTGTTACTGTAATGTAAATGTTTGATATGCAAAATACGCGATATGAAACTCCTATGAAAGGGTCATTTGACTGGGGGAGTTGAAACCCACAGGTTGAGAACCACTGTTCTAGTTGACCTCAGTTTGATACCCAGCTCCGGTATCACCTACCTGGGGGTAGTATCCCATTTCACAAGTTGCTCCCAGAGAATTGTTCACTATTTCCATTGCCAATCTTAAGAACCTGGTTTTCTGCTACTGTTTTCTATCAACACCATTCTCTTCATTGGGCCAACAAATTTGCTAGAGTGACTCATAGAACTTGGAGAAGCAAAATGAAGGAAATAAAGGATATAGATGCGTAGGGCAAGGAGTATCAGTCGAAAAGGTAAAGAGCATCCATACCCTTTCTGCCTTGATGGACCACCTTCCAGGTTCACTCAGTCCAGGCTTTTGAGTTTTTCTGGAAGCTTCACTGAGTGGTTATGGTTGATTTAATCACTGGTTATTAGTGGTTAGCCAACTTAGCCCCGAACTTCTTGCAGGTGGAGCCAAAAGTTTCAAATGTTCAATCACATCTTAATATTTAATGTTTACTGTCCTAAAGCTACCCAGAACTACTAGGTACCAGTCTTTTAATTAGCATACAAGGACAATTACTAGATACTCTTAAATACTGTATACTCTTAATTTTTATTTTAGTTGTGTGTTAAAAACAGGAGTCTCATTACTATTTTATTTTCCTAAACTATGAAAATGCAAAGTAGAAGTGTGAATGAATTGCTCTTTATTTTCTCTCAAGAATAATGCAGGAAGCGTTTGAAAATAGGTGTTTGATGCAAGCCTAGTGGCATACAGTAATCCCAGCAGGCAGGAGAATGTTGGTTTAAACCCAGCTGGCACTATTTAGTTTTAGGCCTTATCCTAATATAAAAATGAGTGATGTGGATGTGGCTTTTCTGAAAATCAGTTCGTTGTCTTTAAATAGGAAGTCCTGCATATCTTGCTAACTGGGGGGGGGGGGGGGGGGGTTATTTCCCCTAAATAGTAAAAACACATGGGATCTCTATGATCAAAACTTCTTTGAGATAGAATCTCTTCTGTTTTGCCCAGACTGCCCTAAAAATAAGACAAAATCCTCCCATCTCAGACTCCCAGGTGCTGGGGTTATATAGGCATGTACCTAAACAGACCAATGTCAGACTATGAAAAACATTTTCTTTTCATTCTTCCCCTACACTCTGATTTTGAGAAATGTCATTGTAACTCCAATTATTGAACCTTTCTGGGCTGGTTTAAAATGTGTTTCTTATTTGCCATACTGCTTTACTTGACCTTCTGAGTCTTTTATCACTGTGCATTTAGTCCCATAAAATGGTGTTGAAATATGCCTGTGTTGGCTCTTTGTGTGTTCCTTTGACTTTGTGATTTAGTCATTTTTATTCCTTCATAGTCATTTTAGAGATTTTTAAAAGCTAGCTTAACAAAATATTTATGAATCCAGTTTAACAAGCCCCTTGAACACTCTAAAACCTTGATTAATTCTGATACTTTTTTAATTCCATCTGTCCTCGTGTAATTTGAAGAGTATCGGTGAGTTGGATGTTACTTTTTTTTTTTTTTTTTAACTCCTTTCCCCTAACCTTTCATTTAAAAGTGAAGACACTGATACATAAGGACATTTAAAATTGGTGTATTGCATTACATAAGAAATCACACTAAATTTAGTGTCTTAAAAATAAATGATTTGATATTTTTCTGAAATGGATGACTAATTGTTGTTCTTTGGTACTCATTGGGCATTTGTGAAATCAGATAACTTTGGAAAGGACCATCTGGCATATATAGCAGCTGTTGCTTAGTTATAGGTTCTCTTGCTTGTAGATGGAGGCTAGACAAGCGTCATTACATGAAACCTTAAGGTAGCTTTGTAAAAGGGAAAGTACCACTACAAAAATAATGTCTCAGTTATATCACTTTACAGTATAATATAATTCATCACTAGAATTCTCTGCCTTTGTAGACTTTTTACAATTCCAATGTTAATGCTTTCACAAGCTGTTGATTATCACCTATTTCATTACTAGTCTCCTTATTCTGCTTTTAAAAAATAATTTTTATTGAGAATTTCATAAAATATACAAAGGAATATCATTTCTGTTGCCCATTTTCCCTCTCCATGCCCCTCCCCCCCAGTGTCCCCAAACCTAGGACACTGTTTCATCTTCAACTAGAATAAATCTTTGAGACGAAGAGCCTAGCTGACCTCAAATTTATGAAATTTTTCAGTATTAGACTACTAAGTGATAGGATTACAAGAGTGCCATCAAGCCCTGCTTCTGTATAAACATGCAAATCTGAAGTCAGGTGTGATAAGCACACTTGTAATCCAGCACTTGAGAGGCAGAGGCAGGAAGATCAGGAGTTCAGATCCATCTTAGCTACATAGAAAGTTCATGCCAACTCGACTATATGATACCCTATTTCAAAGAAAGAAACAAAGCAGGGTGGGGAAGCAGAAAATCCAGTCATGCCACTTAACCTACTTGAATTCTTTCCATAATTGTTAGGATAAAATCCAAATTCTGCCAGGATCTTCTTAATGTGATGGCTGTGAAGTTTTAAGTCATTTTGGTCTGGCTTTTTACTTCTTTAACTTTGGGTATTCATGCACCCTAACTTTGTGCTGTTCTAACATCTAGCAATTTATCCTTTAGAGTCCAGGGAGATCTATTAAACACTGAGCTAATTGTCAGGTAAAGAGGCTGTTAAGGGAATACAAATATAAAAGCTGCTGCTTAAAGAGAAAGCAAAACCAGTCTTTTGATACATTTAAGAAACAAAGCTAATTTACCTAATAATGTCAGTACTGTGAGAATCAAAAGCAGTGGTTGTTTAATCCTAAGCTTTTAATATCACCTAACAAGGTGTAAGTATATTAAATTTATACTTTTCTATGATCTATAGACTAGTTTATGAACTGAAACTGAATAGTAATAAACAAAAATAGAACAATCTAAATGTTAACATGTATAATAAACACATATAGTGTAGTTAACTTAAAATAAGTGAACGATTTGCCTTGGGATTTATCTCAGTTGATAACTTACCTTGCATTCTGGAAGACTTTCCAAAGTTCATTTCCCAGCTCCCTAAATTATGGTGTTGCTCACCTAAATTTCAGCACTCAGAAAGTGAGAACACAAGGATCAGACAAGGTCATCCTCGACTACAAATATCCAATTTAAGACTAGCCTAGGTCACATGAAACCCTGCCTGAGGAAGCAGGGAAGAATAAGAATAAATGAACCTGGACAAGACTATGGGTCATTTAATTTCTTGTAGTTTGAAAATCTGTCACATTTTCTCTTGGTTTGTGTTCACAAAAAAACTTTATTTCTGTTTTGATAAATAAATATCATGTGCGCCTTTACCTTTAGATTAAGTTAGCTTTGATAGGGTAAATTTTCTTATGAGTCTTATATTGAAGTCACTTCATTATGTAGATAATCTTGGCCTTGGCCCTTGTCTAGATATAAAATATCAAATCAGAAGGAAGTTTACGTTGACCTCTACTGTTCAGTGGTTAGGTACGGATACATACAGTAGGAAGGATTTGAACTTTGGACTTTTCTGCACTCTTCCATTTTGACCTCCATAGTTTAATGTGTGAACATGAAGAAATTAGTTACTTGCTTTTCTTTCCTTGGAATATAAAGGTGTGACACAATTATTTGGCATGTTTATGTGAGCTAAATTTAGAGAAATGGAAAAAATAATTGCTGGCAATAAGTAAGTATGAGGTCTGCTAGTTCTCAGTAAGACAAAATTTAGATATGAGAAGGCCTTTATGCTAGCTTCTAACCCAACTAAACACACCCAGTTTCAACAAAGAGCCAGATTTTAAGTGTATTTGACTTTTCTAAGCCTTAATTGGATAAATGGGTAACTTGAGAGGCAGAGGACCAAATACTAGGTTACCCCATTTAATATATTTCATCATGACCAAATGGCTGCAATTTCTGGAATTTTATTTAGCTTCGTCTTGCTTCTTAAGAGAATTAGAAAAAAAATATTATTCTTGGTAATAGTATCTCATTGTCTGACTTTATAGCACTAACCATTCTTGTCAAATTGCCTTAGCTACTGTGGTTTCCTGCTATTAACGTCTTTGAATAAGATGAAACTTGGCTCTTGCCCTGTTTCGTCATAATTATTTATGATAATGTGTCAAATCTGTTCTCTTTGTGTAGTGAAGTGGTAATTGTATAATAAAATTGTAAAGCATACAATTCGTTGGCGGTCTATGTGGTATATGAAAATGGCCCCCAAAGGCTCATAGGGAATAGGACTATTTGAAAGGATGCCTTGTTGGAGTAGGTGTGACTTTTTTGGAGGAATTATGTCAGTTGGGGTAGACTTTGAGGTTTCATAAGTCCAAACCAGGTCCATTGGCTATCATCCTGCTGCCTGCCCATCCTGATACAGAACTCTAAGCTAACTCTCCAGCACTATGTCTACCTGCATGCCACATGCAGTAATAGACTAAATAAAACACTGAATCTCAGCAAGCCCCAATTAAATGCTTTCTTTTATGAATTGCCATGGTTATGACAGTTCTTTAAAGCACTAGAACACTGACTAAGTATTATACAACCATGGATTCCTATCTAAATTTTAGATGTTTTCCATTATTACCAAAGAGGACCACTATACCATCTAAAAACAATTATTCCTTCTCTCTCCTACCCTGATTCCATTCCCTATCCCAAAAAGTAATTTCTACTTTCTGTATCTAAATTTTTATTTTCTGGATATTTCATATAAATAGAATCATAGAACGTATGACTTTTGTGTCTAGTATCTATTGAATAGCGTGTTTTATTGTTTGGTTCCTAGCTTCTCCCACTATCTTGTTTGGCTTGGGGTTATATGAGGCCCGACTAGTATAATTAGGTTACTAGAAATAGGCTTCAAAGTTTAACCTGTCCCAGGTTCTAGCTGCAATCTCTATTTCTTCAGTCCATCCTATGAGAATCTGCTGGATGCATCTACTGCCATATCTTCCTGCCATAATGGGCTGAAATCTGTAAATTTTCCTCCCTTGCTTTTGTCAGATATTTTGAGCAGCAAGCACAAAAGTAACTCATAGTACAGATATACAAGCTTTTGTTGATTGATAGATATTTGGGTTATTTACATATTTTGGCCTTGGTGAATTGTAATACTATACCATTCCTGTATAAAACATTTGTTTGATTAAATCTCTGTTTTCACATTTTGCTAAGATAAAATGCCTGAGAAAACAACATACAAAAAGAAAAGATTTATTTTGGCTCCTCGTTTCAAAGGTTTGCATCTATTGTCATTTGGTCCATGATTCTGGGCCTGTAGTGAAGCACAACTATTTTTCCCCATTAAAAATAGATCCTTTCCTCATATAGTATATCATTGTTTCAGTTTTCCCTTTTCCACTCCCCCCAGTTCCTCCCTATCTCTTCTCCCATCTGAATCCATTCCCTTTCTATCTCTCATTTAAAAAAAAGAACATATTTCTAAGAGATAATAACCAAGCATAACAAAATAAGAATAAACAAAAACCATCACATGGAAGGTTGACAAGACAAACCAACAGAAGTCAGAAGAATCAGAGACCCACTCATTCGCACATTCAGGAGTCCCATAAAAATACTAAACTGAATGCTAGAGTATATACACAGAGGACCTGGTACAGATCCATGTCAGGCCTGTTCTACTACTTCAATCTCTGTGAGTTCATAAGAGCTTTGCTTGATTTAAAAGGCTTTGTTCTCCTGGTGTCCTCCATCTCCTCTGGCTTTTAAACTCTTTCTGCTTCAGATTCTTCCTTGGGGTTCCCTGAGCTCTGAGAGAGGAATTTGATGAAAACTTCCCATTTAAAGCTATGTGTTCCAAAGTCTGTCTCTATTCCTTTTTGTATTCTACAGGAAAAAGCTTCTCTGATGATGGCTGAGTGAGGCACTGATCTGTGGTTGTAGCAGAATATCATTAGGAGTCACTTTATTGTTACTTTTTTTTTTTTTTTTTTTTTTTCTTTAAGAAAAGTAATAAGGTCTTCAGTTTCCATCAGTGGCCGGAGATCTCTGCCTCGGCCACCAGGGCTCTATAGCCAAATAGCACTAGGAGAAAGCTAGCCTCCCAGGATGTGGAAAAGCCCTTGAGAGGGAGTAAGAGGACTAACACTGCTCAGCAGAACTCTCCCAGAATCCTTGGGAACAGAGACTGAGGAACAGCCAGGAGGAAGGAGCCTTCCAATTTCCATCTGTGGCCAGAGACCTCTGCATGGGCCACCAGGACTCCATAGACAAATAGCTTTGGAGGAAAGATAGCCTCCCAGGAGTGTGCGCAAACCTGTATGCTCAGAGGGACTCACCTGGAATCCCCCAGACACAGGGTCTGAGGAGTGGGCTTCCAGTTACTTTCAGTGGCCAGGGAGCTGATCCTGTGACACAGGGCTCCATACTCAAATAGTGACAGGAGAGAACTGATATCCCAGAAGTGGCAACACACCATCAAGCACAGGCAAGACCATCACTTCTTTTCAAATTCACTGGACCAGAAGAGACCCTTGCAGAGCCATCAGGACACAGGAAACAAGGGACAGCTGGGGACTAGATCCTTCTGGTTTCTGTCTGCACCCCAGAGCTGACCCTGTACCACAGCTATCCAAACCCAAATTCCTCAAAGAGAGAACTGGTCTTCAAGGAGTATTGACACCTAGGCTACAGGAAGACAAGCCACAGTCAGAGAGAGTAAGACGAGCTAACACCAGAGATAACCAGATGGCAAAAGGCAAGGGCAAGAACATAAACAGAAACCAAGGTTACTTGGCATTATTAGAACTCAGGTCTCCTAAAACAACGGGCTCATGATACCCCAACACACTGGAAAAGCAAGACTCAGATTTAAAATCACATCTCATAATGGTGATAGATTTTAAGAAGTAAATAAATAATTCATTTAAAGAAATACAACAGAACACAGGTAAACAACTAGAAGCCCTTAAAGAAAAAATACAAAAATCCATTAAAGAATTACAGGAAAACACAATCAAACACACGAAGGAAATGAACAAAACCATCCAGGAACTAAAAATAGAGAAACAATAAAATCACAAAGGGAGACAACCCTGGAGTTAGAAAAACTAGGAAAGAGATCAGGAGTCATAGATGCAAGCATCACCAACAGAATACAAGACATAGAAGAGAGAATCTCAGGTGTGGAAGATACCATACAAAACATTGACACAACAGTCAAAAAAAAACCCACAAGATGCAAAAAGCTAACCCAAAACATCCAGGATACAATGAGAAGACAGAACCTGAGGATAATAGGTATAGAAGAGAGCAAAGATTCCCAACTTAAAGGACTAGTAAATGTCTTCAACAAAATTATAGAAGAAAACTTCCCTAACCTAAAGAAAGAGATGAACATAAATATACAAGAAGCCTTCAAAACGCCAAATAGACTGGACCAGAAAAGAAATTCCTCCCCTCATGTTATAGTCAAAACACCAAATACACAAAATAAGGAAAGAATATTAAAAGCAGTAAGGGAAGAACGGCAAGTAACATATAAAGGCAGACCTATCAGAATTACACCAGACTTCTCACCAGAGACTATAAAAGCTAGAAGATCCTGAGCAGATCTCATACAGACTCTTAAGAGAACACATATGCTAGCCCAGGCTGCTATACCCAGAAAAACTCTCAATAATCATAGATGGTGAAACCAAATATTCTGTGACAAATCCAGATTTGCACGCTATATTTCCCCAAATCAAGCCCTGTAAAGAATAATAGATGGGAAACACCAACTCAGGAGTGGAAACTACACCCTAGAAAAAGGAAGAAAGTAATCTTTCAACAAACTCAAAAGAACATAGGCACACAAAGATTAAAATAACATCCAAAATCACAGGAAGCAACAATCACTATTCCTTAATATCTCTTAGCATCAATGATCAATTCCCCAATAAAAAGACATAGACTGACAGACTGGATCCATAAAAAGGACCCAGCATTTTGCTGCATCTAGGAAACACACCTCTGTGTTAAAGATAAGCACACTACCTAAGAGTAAAGGGCTATAAAAAAATTTTCGAGGCAAATGTCCCCAAGGAACAGGCTGGAGTAGCCATTCTAATATCAGATAAAATCGACTTTCAACCAAAAGTCATCAGAGATAGGAAGGACACTTCATACTCATCAAAGGAAAAATCTTCCAAGCAGAACTCTCAATTCTGAACATCTATGCCCAAAATGAAAGGGGACCCACATTCATAAAAGAAGCTTTACTAAAGCTCAAAACACACATTGCACCTCACACAATAATAGTGGGAGAATTTAACACCCCACTATCATCAATGGACAGATCTTGAAAACACAAACTAAACAGAGACACAGTCAAACTAACAGATGCTATGAACCAAATGGATTTAACAGATATCTGTAGAGTATTTCATCCTAAATCAAAAAAATATACCTTCTTCTCAGCACCTCATGGTACTTTCTCCAAAATTGATCAGACAATTGGTCATTAAAAAACAAACCTCAACAGATATAAGAAGATTGAAATAATCCCATGCCTCCTATTATATCACTACGGAATAAGGCTGATCTTCAGTGGCAACAACAGAAAGCCTGCGTACACATGGAAGCTGAACAATGCTCTACTCAATGATAACCTGGTCAAGAAAGAAAGAAAGAAAGAAATTAAAGACGTCCTAGAATTTAATGAAGATGAAAGTACAACATACCTAAACCTATGGGACACAAGGAAAGCAGTGGTAAGAGGAAAACTCATAGTTCTGAATGCCTCCAAAAAGAAACTGGAGAGCATATACGAGCAGCTTAACAGCACACCTGAAAGCTCTAGAACAAAAAGAAGCTAATACATTCAAGAGAGGTAGAAGACAGGAAATAATCAAATTAAGGGCTGAAATCAACCAAGTAGGAACTAAAAGAACTATACAAAGAATCAACAAAACCAGGAGCTGGTTCTTTGAGAATATCAACAAGATAGAAAAACCCTTAGCCACACTAACCAGAGGGCACAGAGACAGTATCCAAATTAACAAAATTAGGAATGAAAAGGGAGATATAACAACAGACTCTGAGGAAATTAAAAAAGTCATCAGATCCTACTACAATAGCCTATACACAACACAATTGGAAAATCTGGATGAAATGTACAAGTTTCTAGACACATACCAATTACCAAAGTTAAGTCGGGATCAGATAAATCATCTAAACAGTCCCATAACCCCTAAAGAAATAGAAGCAGTCATTAAAAGTCTCCCAACCAAAAAAGCCCAGGACCAGATGGGTTCAGTGCAGAATTCTATCAGACCTTCAAAGAAGACCTGATCCCAATACTTTCCAATCTATTCCACAAAGCAGAAACAGAAGGAACACTACCCAATTCATTCTATGAGACCACAGTCACACTGATACCAAAACCTCACAAAGATCCAACAAAGAAAGAAAACTTCAGACCAATTTCCCATATGAATATCGATGCAAAAATACTGAATAAAACCGAAAAAATACTGTATTCTCAAAAACCGAATACAAGAACACATCAAAGCTATCATTCACCATGATCGAGTAGGCTTCATCCCAGGGATGCAGGGATGGTTCAATACCCAGAAATCCGTCAATGTAATCCACTACATAAACTCAAAGAAAAAAACCACATGGTCATTTCCTTAGATGCTCAAAAAGTATTTGACAAAGTTCATCATCCCTTGGAAAGATCAGGAATTCAAGGAGCATACCTAAACATAGTAAAAGCAATATACAGCAAACCAGTGGCCAACATCAAACTAAATGGAGAGAAACTCAAAGCAATCCCACTAAAATCAGGGACTAGGCAAGGCTGCCCTCTCCCTATCTATTCAATGTAGTACTTAAAGTTCTACCTACAGCAATTAGACAACAAAAGGAGGTCAAAGGGATACAAATTGGAAAGGAAGAAATCAAAGTATCACTATTTGCAGACTATATGATGGTATACTTAAGTGACCTGGAAAAAAAACCAGAGATCTGCTACAGCTGTTAAAAACCTTCAGCAAAGTGGCCAGATACAAAATTAACTCAAGCAGATCAGTAGCCTTCCTATATACTGGAAGGATAAACAGGCTGAGAAAGAAATTAGGGAAATGACACCCTTCACAATTGTCACAAACAATATAAAATATCTTGGTGTGACTCTAACCAGACAGGTGAAAGATCTGTATGACAAGAACTTCAAGTTCTGTAGAGAGAAATCGAAGAAGACCTCAGAAGATGGAAAGATCTCCCATGCTCATGGATCGGCAGGATTAATATAGTTAAAATGGCCATCCTGCTGAAAGCAATCTACAGATTCAATGCAATCCTCATCAAAATCCCAACTCAATTCTTCATAGACTTATAAAGAGCAATTCTCAAATTCATATGGAATAAAAAAAAACCCAGGATAGCAAAAACTATTCTCAGCAATGAAAGGACTTCTGGGGGAATCAGGCTCTCTGACCTCAAGCTGTACTACAGAGCAGTAGTGATAAAAACCGCATGGTATTGGTACAGTGACAGGCAGGTAGATTAATGGAATAGAATTGAAGACCCAGAAATGAGCCCACACACTTACGGTCACTTGATTTTTGACAAAGGAGATAACACCATCCAGTGGAAAAAAAGACAGCATCTTCAACAAATGGTACTGGTTCAACTGGAGGTCTACATGTAGAAGATTGCGAGTTGATCCATTCCTGTCTCCCTGTACAAAGTTCAAGTCCAAGTGGATCACGGACCTCCACATAAAACCAGATATACTGAATCTAATAGAAGAGAAAGTGGGAAAGAATCTCGAACACATGAGCACAGGGGAAAAGTTCCTGAACAGAACACCAATGGCTTGTATTCTAAGATCAAGAGTTGACGAATGGGACCTCATAAAATTACAAAGTTTCCGATAGGCAAAGGACAGTGTCAATAGGACAAAACGGCAACGTACAGATTGGAAAAAGATCTTTACCTATCCTATGTCCGATAGAGTTCTAATATCCAAGGTATACAAAGAACTCAAGAAGCTAGACTCCAGAGATCCAAATAACCCTATCAAAAAATGGGGAACAGAGCTAAATAGAATTCTCAACTGAGGAAATTTGTAGGGCTAAGAAGCACCTAAAGAAATGTTCGACATCCTTAGTCATCAGGGAAATGTAAATCCAAACAACCCTGAGTTTTCACCTCACACCAGTCAGAATGGCTAAGACCAAAACTCAGTTGACAGCAGATATTGTCAAGGATGTAGCAAACGAGGATCCACTCCTCCATTGCTGGTGGGAATGCAAGCTGATAAAACCTCTCTGGAAATCAGTTTGTGGACCCTCACAAAAATGAACATTATACTACCTGAAGACCCAGCTATTCAACTCCTGGGCATATACCCAGAAGATGCTCCAACATGTAATAAAGATGCATGCTCTACTATGTTCATAGCAGCCATATTTATAATAGCCAGAAACTGGAAACAACTCAGATGTCCCTCAACAGAGGAATGGATACAGAAAATGTGATACATTTACACAATGGAATACTACTCAGCTATTAAAACAATGACTTCATGAAATTCTTAGGCAAAGGGATTGAACTTGAAATACCATCCTGAGCGAGGTAGCTCAGTCACTAAAGAATGAACATGGTATGTACTCACTGATAAGTGGTTATTGTCCCAAAAGTTCGGAATACCCAAGAATCACTTCAAAGCAACCATTGGGCTGAGCGTGAGGTCCCAGATGGAGAAGTTGGAGAAGGGATTGAAGGAGCTTAGGGAGTTGGCAGCTCCAGGGAGGGAGCAACATTGTCCATTGGCCTGACCTCCCAATGATCCCGGAGACTGGACCACCAACTACAGAATACACATGGAGGGACCCATGGTGCTGGCCTCATATGTGGCAGAGGGTGGTCTTGTTAGCCATCAGGGGAAGGAGATACCATTGGGCCTGAAGGTGTTAGATGCCCCAGTATAGGAGTATGCCAAGGAGTGAAGATGAGAGTGGGTGGGGGAATATATTCCCCCATAGAGGCAGGATGTGGGGGGAGGTAATAAGGAGGTTCCAAAGGGGAGATCTGGAAAGGGGGAAACATTTGAAATGTAAATAAAGTGTCAAAAAAATAGAAAGTAATGATTTGGTTTTACACTAGATCTTTGGGCTATTAGTTTGATTTTGGTTACCAAAGCAGTATTAGGTATGGTTTCCATCTTGCAGAGTGGGCCTTACTCAAATCAGATTGCTCTCCCACAAGCTTTGTGCCACCATTGCACTAGCATAATTTTACAGTCAGGACAGATTGTAGATCAGTATTTTTGTGGCTAGGTTGTTATTTACATTTCTCATTTGGTAGCCAACAGAGTACCTTCACAATCCAAAGACATTAAAACAGAAGTGAAGGTTCTATGTAGACATCAGCTTTCACCCTCTCCATGTTTTCAGTAAGTTTTGTGGGAGTTGTTATCAGCAATGGAGATTCACCTGTCAGTTTAAAGAGAAAAATCTATTGTCTTGTCAACAGTCTGGGTTGTTTTGGGATATTTCCATGGGACCCCTTTGGCCACACAATGCAACTGAGTGTAATCTAGTCCCAGTATTGGAAGCTTTTTTTTGGAGATAAGAAATAGCTAGCTGGGATTCCATCTTCTTCATTATTTGGAGACTTCATTAGAATCACCTTCATATAGTTTAGGAAGTTTACATTGCACTAGTTTTCATACCACCCCTCTGATGCCCCTTTATTCCAGCTGTCTCACCCTGAATTTCCATCCTCAAGCTCATGTCTCCTCCTCCTCTCTACCTTATCTTCTTGTTATCATCACCCAGCCTCACTTCCAGTCCACCTATAAAATCTGTTTCTCTCTTCCAGGGAGATCCACATGTACCCACCTACATCTAACTTCTTTGGGTCTATGAATTGTTACTTGGTTATCATTTATTTAACAGCCAATATCTGCATATACGTGAATGCATACAATATATATCTTTTGGGATCTGTGTTAGCTCACTTGGGATGGTTTTACTTTTTCCTGTTCTGTCTATTTGCATTTCTAGTTATATCCCAACTGCAAATTTCATAATCTCATTCTTTTTTTAACAGCTGAGTAATACTTCATTGTGTAAATATAACACATTTTCTTTATCCATTCCTCTGTTGAGGAATATAAATTGTTTCCAGTTTCTGGCTATTATGAGTAGAGCAGCAATGAATACAATAGAGCAAGTGTACTTGTGGTAGGATGCAGTGTCTTTTGTGTGTATGCCCGGGGGAGGGGTGGTGAGGTAGATGGATTCCCAATTTTCTGAGCATCCACCATATTGATTTTCATCCTCTAGCATTGGAGAAGTATTCCTCTTACTCCACAGCCTTACCAATGTGAGATACTTGGGTTATTGCCTTTCTTACAGGTATAAAATGGAATCCCAAAGTAGCTTTGATTTGCATTTCCCAGATGTTGAACATTTATTTCTCTGCCATTTGAGTTTCATCTGTTGAGGATTCTGTTTAGATCTATACATCATTTGTTGAAAGGATTGTTTTGGTTTGGTTTTTGACAGGATTAATATTGTTGGTTTTTGTGTTACTGTTTTTTGTCTTTTTTTAATTCCAAGTTTCTTGATTTCTTTATTTTAGGATATTAGTCCTCTGTCAGGTATAGTTGGTAAAAATCTTGTCACATTCTGTAGGCTGCTGCTTTGTGAAGGAAAATGGTTCTATGGCAGTCAAGAGGAAGGCCTACTTCCTAACAGTCCACTAAGCTATGAGTTCATTGGTGGATTAATCTACTGAAGTTAGAGCTCTCATGATTCAGTCACTTGTGAAGGCTCAGCATTGTTACATGTCTATTTACATTGTACCAGGGTTGTAGTTACTTCATTCTCTCCAACACTTTGCATAACCATCCTAGTCAGTATGAAATTATGGTCTCATCAGGCTTTTGATTTGCATTTCAATGACTGAAGTTGAGTATCTTTGAATATGGTTTTGTTTTGTTTAGCTTAGTTTAATTTTAATGAGATATATGTTCAAATCTCTTGCTTCAAATCTTTTTAGTTATTTGCCTTTTTGTTAAATTGAAAGATGAGTGTTTAGTATACCAGACATACTTTACAAATATTTTTCCCATTCTATATACTGTCTTCACTGTGAGATTTTAAAGTGTTATTTCTTAAATTTAAATATATGGCCCATTTTGAATTTTTAAAAGCTAAGAATCTAGCATCCTTCTTTGTGTATACATACTGTTTTTACTGTTTTCCCAATAACATTTGTTGAAGAGATTGTTCGTTGCCAATCCAGCAGTCTTACAACCTTATTGAAAATCTGTGGGTGTGGGTGGGTGGGTGTGTATGCGGATGGATGGATAAATTTATATCTTGTTTATATATAAGTTCTCAATTCAGTATATTGGCTTGTTATGTTTATTCTTTTGCCAATACCACACAATGGTTTCTGTAACTTAATAGGTTTTGAGATTCTGAAAAATAGTCTTCTAATGTTGTCTTTTTTCTGCAATAGTTTTGGCTACTATTAGTCTCTAGAGTTTTCATACGAATTTTAGGATCAGGTTAATAGAATCTGGATTTTTTTCTTAATTTTTGTACATCTGTTTTGGGGAAGATTATCCTCTTAGCAATATTTTTTACTCTTATTTTGTAAAGGGGACCATTTTCTGAATTTCCTTTGAGGATTGTTAATTTGCTGAATAAATTTAAAACAAAATTTTGTTTTTTAATCTTGTATTCTGCCACAGTTATAAATTTATTAGGAGGGGGATATCAATAAATTGGTCTGTATGAAAATTAACTCATTTAATCTGTAAGCCATAAAAGAGTTTAATTCCCACTCCCTAGCCCTGCTTGAGTTCTACCTTTGCTTTGCTTTTGTTTTCTTTCTCTCCCCCCCAGCCCGTGTGTGTGTGTGTGTGTGTGTGTGTGTGTGTGTGTGTGAGACTAGTAGAGTATTAAACAGAAGTAAAGAAGAAGTTGTCTACTACTACTTTCTACTTAGATAGAAGACTTGTTCTTGCCCCAGAGTATGGGGTTAGCTGGGTTTTTGTGTCTTAGGAGTATATGTTTGCTTTTGTCAGTTTATATCTATTGAAATGTTTTTATTATGTTACTAATATTCTCTTTTATATGTCAAATATGTATATTGATTTGAGTCTCTTTAAATATGCCTCAACATTTGGTGTATGAGGAATACCAACTGGTATGTAGGTTTTTTACTGTGGCATTAGAATAGTGTTGGCATCATAATATAAGACAGGTGAGACCTTACATCAAGGCCTCATTACTGGATTGTTATCAGTACAACAGCCATATTATATTCAGGACATAGCATTTTTTACAACACCATTTCCCATCCTCTGGCTCTTATATTCTTTCCTCCCTTCCACAATATTCCCTGAGCCTTGTCTAACATAGATGTCCTGGATAGGGCTCTAAGCACTCAGCAGTCACTTATTCTTTGCATTTTAGTCAGTTAAGGGTCTCTATTAACCTACTGTTCACTATAAAAAGAAGCTTCTCTGATCAAGGCTGAGAAAGCATCAAACAGTAAATGTAAACATAAATAAAAGCAATGTGACAGATCTGGTTAGGAAAAGAATAGTAATAGGTTTCCCTTCTTAAGAGCATATCCTGGCTCCTACCAGCTAAGGGGTTTTGAGCAGGTTTTCCCTGAGCATAAATTTGCCCTTAAGGAATGAACTTCAAATTCAGTTCAGAAAACAGTTGATAGTCATGCCATTATGTAGAAATGGGTATATCTTGCCTGGCAAATCAGTATTGTAGATTTCAGGGTCCACAACTGGATGAGACTAATAACTTTTCCAGCACTGTGCAGAGTACTTTTCAATCCTATAAAGTTGAGTCAGCAAGGGGCAAAACATCCAGTTCAGTTCCAACTTGATTTTTGTCTTGTAATCAAAGTGTTTGATGTCTCAGTGGCAGTAGATAGTAACCATTCAGTTCTGGTGGGCAATTGTCCTTGGTTTTTTTTTTTTTTGGTTTGTTTTTTTTTTAAATAATCTCACTGGTTTAATTCATGGTCCTTCTATACTACCCTGAGTGGTGGATTATTATGCTGCCTACCATACATGTCTTAGAGTTACTATTGATGTGATGAAATACCATGACCACGGCAACTCTTATAAAAGAAAGCATTTACATGTGGCTTGCTTACAGGTTCAGAGGTTAGCATTGGCGGGCATGCAGGCAGACATGGTACCAGAGAAGGGGCTGAGAGTGGTACATCCGGATTTACAGACAGAAATACTAGTCCTTGAGCATTTGAAACCCCCAAAGCCTACTGCACAGTGAAACATTTCATCCGACAAGGCCACACCTACCCCAGCAAGGGCACACTAATAGTTCTACTCCATAATAACTAAGCAGTCAAAAATACAGGAACCTATGGGGGCTCCTTTTTTTTTTTTTTCTTTCTGTTGCTGCTGCTTTCAGTTACTAGATTTTTAAGAATGGTTACTGGTTAGCTAAAATCTTGAAAAGAATTTTATGTTTTCATCTAGATCCCAAGGAAGAGAAAGAAGATGATTCTGTCCTCCCTCAGGAAGTTTCCATTACTGCAACTAGACCTAGCCGGAGCTGGCGCAGTAGTAGCAGGACCTCTATCTCTCGCCTTCGAGACAGTGAGAATACTCGGAGCTCTAGGTCCAAGACTGGCTCATTGCAACTTGTCTGCAAGACAGAACCAATTACAGATCAACTTGATTATGGTATGGTGCAAATACATTATGCTTATTTCAGATACCTAATTGGTTCTTTAATCTTAGAACATTTACCTAAATCTCTTAATTTTGGGGAACAGGTAATATATAGGTAGAATTTGTTCTAGACACATTATAGATAGTCTCCATTTATAAAACTGCTTCATATACAGTAAGTTTACTTAAATATTGAGCTATGCAAGTGTCTCAGTAAATCTTCTTTTAATTTTCTAGACGTTCCAGAAGAACATCAGTCTCCCGGTGGCATTAGGTATAAAGTTTATTTCATACTTATATCTTTGAATACTTCATTGTATCAAATAATTGGGACAAATTCTATTTGATAGAATTTTTGAACTGTTACTGAACTTAACTTGTTTTAAGTTGTCACACTTACTATTCCACATTTGACCTTGAATGGACCTTAAAATGTAAAACCTTTAGTTTCCTATATCCAAAAGCATGTTTTGAGTAACTTTTGTGGGTGTGTTGGGCACTATTATAAAATAGAATGTCTTGCTGTGTGCCTTTCATGGTACATTGGTAATTTAATGTTGGTTAATTATTGTGTGGTATAGCACATTATCAGACGTAGAATTACAAAGTCAATTATCTAAGTCTTGGTGCCATTGGACAATCATCTCATTTTTATTTAAAATGTTATGTCGTATTTGTGTAGTCTTATGAGTTCTAAGTATTACTTGTAGTAAAGTAACTTAGATTGTAGTCCAACCAGATCATAAGGATAGAAATTTTAAGGGACGTGAATTTTTGGCTATGTGTAAGTATTCTAACTCAGTCCTATTAAACAGTTCTTGAAACCAGAATTTATCATTTTTGTTTGCTTATTTGTAGTAGTGATGAGGAAGAGGAGGAGGAAGAAGAAATGTTAATCAGTGAAGAGGAAATACCATTCAAAGATGACCCAAGAGATGAGACTTACAAGCCCCACCTTGAAAGGTATGTTTGAAATTTTACTGTACACGCCAGTGAAATAGGAATACACTGTTTTGTTTTTCTTACATGATTAAATAAATATACAAATAATTTTAAATGAGTGTTTGGCATTATAAAGTCTCTCTTATATAGCCCTCCGTTTGATCTTTTGAACTTTAATATGATAAATTATACTATTTAATAGATATGTGCATGTTTTAATAAGGTTTTCTGGAATGTTTAGAATTGTTTTTGCTTAGTATCTTATTTTTCCTTGTAATTATAGAGAGACTTGGTTTTTATGTTTTCAGCCTGTCTTAGTTTGGGTTACTATTGCTATGATGAAACATCTTCACCAAAAGCAAGTTGGAGAGAAATGGGTTTATTTATTTGGCTTACTCTTCCACATCTATTGTCCCTCACTGAAGAAAGTCAAAACAAGAATTCTACTGGTTTGCTCAGCTTGCTCTCTTAGAGAACACAAGACCACCAGCCCAGGTTTAGTCCCATCCACAATGGGCTGGGTTCTCCCTCAGGAATCAGTTTATAAAATCCCCAACAGGCCAGTCTTATGGAGACATTTTCACAATTAAGGCTGTCTCTTACACATCAGGTTGACATAAAACTAGCCAGTATAGAGCAATATTTATCCATGGAGGCACACACACACACACTCGTGTATATGTTTATATATGCATGCACATACTTGCTGTGGGCCAGGGGCATACAGTTGGTAGAAAATTATGGCTTGTAAGCTGAGAATCACAGCTTCAGAATAATGAGACAATATTAAACCCTAAGCTTTAACCTGCTTTTATAGACTACCTTTAATGAAGCCTTTGTTAGAATATTTGTGTTGAAATGTTTTTCTGTTTTTAGGGAAACCCCAAAGCCACGGAGAAAATCAGGGAAGGTGAAGGAAGAGAAAGAAAAGAAAGAAATTAAAGTGGAAGTAGAAGTAGAGGTGAAAGAAGAAGAGAATGAAATTAGGGAAGATGAGGAGCCTCCTAGGAAGTAAGTAGACAGATTCTGCAGTTCAAAGCCACTAGTAGACAGATGTGTGCGCGTGCGCGTGCGCACACATCCACATATCCCCAGGCATGAGGCATTTGCATTTAATCCTAGCATTTGGAAGGCGGGGACAAGCAGATATCTGTATGTATGAGTATGAAGACAATCTAATCTACATAGCTAATTCCAGACTAGCCAGAGCTACATAATGAGACCCTCTCTAAAAAACACAAACACACAAAAGACAGATGAATATAAACCCAAATGAGCAATAAAGACAGCATCTTTAGGGATACAAAGAGAATAGAGAAAGCCAGAAAAATCTCTCAAGTGTATGTTCTCAAAAACTCATAGGCTAAATGATGCACAAATCTTGATCACACACTTTGTTGAAGAAATAAGATTAAGTGCTTTATTATCTTCTTGATTGTCTTTTTTTAATTAATTGCATTTATATGATCTTTTTACTGTAACTACTTTTCAAGTAATAACTTTGAAATTTATCCAGATATTCCATTAGTAATGCCCAGTTTACCTCAAGATAAAGAATAATTTAAGACTGAAATTCCAAATATATATATAAAAGAATGAAATTGCCTCAGTAAATTTGGCTTGATGGCCAGATATGTTTCGGTTTGGGTTTTTTTGTTTTGTTTGGTTTGGTTTTTTTGTTTGTTTGGTTTGTGTTTTGTGTTGTAGGTTATCCTATGTGTCTGTCATGCTTAGAATATGTCTTCAACCATCTTTATCTCTATGAGCTTTCATCTAGACTATCTAGTCAACTACTCTTTCTTTAATTATAGGAGAGGGAGAAGGCGAAAAGATGACAAAAGTCCACGGTTGCCCAAACGGAGGTGAGGCATTTTGTGCTTCTTCTTTTTATGTCTTAGGTCTGGTGCTAGGCATTTGATTGATTTTCATAAAGATGATAAACCCATAAAGAGGGTATGTGGCTTCTTTAAAATTTTACGAATGTGGTTACCTAGTGCTGTGTTGCACAGATGGTGTGCTTTCGTTTTTATTGCATGATGCTGAGTTGTCTGAAATCCTTAGTGCTGTTTCCCTCTTAGTAACTTGCTAACGTATTCATGTTGTTTTTAAACCATCAAACATTTGGCAGTTTGATTACTTGTGTACAAATTTTATGGAACTATTATCTATTATCACACTATATATAGAATACTACTTCTGTTGCTAACTTTTTTCTGACATTCTGGCATTAGAAAAAAGCCTCCAATCCAATATGTCCGTTGTGAGATGGAAGGATGTGGGACTGTTCTTGCTCACCCTCGCTATTTACAGGTCAGTAAAATTGTTATACAAGACAGGCTTTATAAAGTGTCCATTAGTTGTTTCCTAAGATGTCAGTTTGTGTGGGGTTTGTAAACACTGACATAAAATACAAAGAAAAGAGTTCCTAAGTATAAAATAACATAAGTTGTCTTGTACTGCTTTAATAGAATAGCAGAGACTAGCAATTTAAAGAACAAATTTATTGGCTTTTGATTCTGAGTTCCTTACAAGTCTTAAGAACGTGGCCCCAGCATCCAGAAAGGGGTCTTCTAGTGTACAAGGCTGAGGAATAAGAAGGAAGCATGAGGAGAAAATAAGGAACTGAGTTCAATTTGTTAAAATTTTAATCCATCTATGGGGACAGAATAAATACTTAAATATATCTCAGCATTGTTGCATTGAAGACTTGAGTTTTCAACACAGGCACTTTGAGGATACATTTAAACCTTAGCACATTCTATTAAATAATAGTAATAATAAAGGACTGAAAAATCTTACAGTGTTACAGCATTTCCCAAAATGGAATAGCAGATTATTGTAACAATACACACAGTCACAGAATAGATTTTAGCTTTAATATCTGTTAGGGTAAAATGATTATAGCATTCAAACTAGTAATTTTTTGAGATAGTACAAAATAGATGTTTTTGTTCTTAATGTTTGATATTTTTTCCTTCAGTTAATAGCTATTTCTTTAACTGGTTGGATTTCTGATTTTGTACAAGTCTGGCATGAAATGGGAATGTGAAATAGTGAATTGTTGCTTAGGAAATTCCTGTTAGTCTTTAGCAAGCAAGTGTAAGACTATGGCTTACTTTTGCATTATGATTCTATTACAGTAATTGTAGCTACTGTTTTTTGTTTGGGGTATGTGATGTGCCATTTGGCACATCACTACTGTGTTTTTATTTTACAAATGAAAACTAGAACTTGAAATATTTAAGTACCTCCAAGATGACAGTGCCAGTGAGTGACAGGTGCAGGTTAGAATTTTTCTCTTCTCTTTTTCCTTTACTAATAAGAAGGTAGAGAAAACTTACTTTTTTTTTCTTTTTTCCTTTCCTTTTGCTATTTTAGCACCACATTAAATACCAGCATTTGCTGAAAAAAAAATATGTATGTCCCCATCCCTCCTGTGGACGACTCTTCAGGCTCCAGAAACAACTTTTGCGACATGCAAAGCATCATACAGGTACATTTCTAAGTAAAAGGTTTACCAAATAGCCAAGCAACTGCACTTGGGTATTTGGACTGATAATAAAGCAAGATTTCCTGGTACAAGTCCTCTTGAAAGAACCTAGTTTGCAGCCATGGGAGAACATTATGAAAATAAATAATAACAAAATATAAATGTATAAATTTGAATATGACATTTTTGAACTGGGCTTGGTCACACATTTTTAATCACACACAGCACTGGTAAAACTGAAGCAGGAGTTTGAGTTCCCAGCCGACTGGACTATAGATATAACCTGTTTTAAATGGTGGAGATAGAAAAGTTGTAGGGTCTCATTCAGAGGTCCTGGCTGGCTTGGAACTCACTGTGTAGACCAGGCTGGCCTCAAGCTCCCAACAAACAGTCTTGATATAGTCTCCCAAGTATTATAATTGACACTCACTGGTTTTCTAGTCTTAAATAGCCTGGTTGGGATAAAGCACCTGCCCTAAAAGCAGGAGAACCAGAAAGAGATCAGATACCCTAGAATCTATGTAAGAGCCAGGCGTGCATGGTAGCTCTCCGTAAGCCTAGTGTTTGGGAAACAAAGGTAGTATTTTTAGGTCAGTTGACTGGCTTGCTGAAATCAGTGCTCTCTGGGTTTCACAAGCAATCCTGCCTCAAAGAATGAGATGGAGAGTAATCCCAAAAGACACCTAACTTCATCTTCATTCCTTCATATGTACCATAAAAATGCAAAAGTAAACATTTTAAACCAACAGACATGACTATTATCAGAGGGTATGGTCAGCTAGGACGTTAGAACATTTATTCTTTGACTTCTGATTTTTTTTTCCTTTTCTTGTTTTGTAATGGGAATATTGATCTTTTACTTAGCATATATTCTGTATCAGTTGTAAATTTACACACAGCCATGCTAATCTGTCTACTTGATAACACTAAATGGTGTTTGGGGTTTTTTTACCTAAAAAATCCCCAGAAGTTTAGCACAGTTAAACAGTTTGTTAGTGATCATCTAGTTAAGCAAACAGAACCAGTATTTTTCAGTTCTGCCGCAGGTAAATGCTTGTCAGTAAAGATAGAAACTTGATCATAGCTGCTCAGGAATAAAAGTAGGGTGAATATTAATGAGAAAGCCTAAACATAAAGGAGGTTTGCTTCATTTATATTTAACTGATAAATAGCTCGATGATTATATATGTGGAGAACTTAAAATCTAGTTACTGAACTTGTTTGCAAATTTCTATAGAAATAACTCAGACACAGAAACTGATTAATGTTATGGAATAGGCTTGAATTCTATTCATTTATAGCCACAGACAATCTTGAGGAAATTCTGCTTTAACCATAAATTGAGTTGCCTATTCCAATATTTATTCCATATCTGATTGGTTTATAGTACTAGTTGGATGTCTCACACTTGAGAATTAACATGTGTTCTCGCCTCAGTCTTGGACAATAAAACTTAAAATTCCCTTTGAAAAAATATGTTTCTCCCCTAGCTGATAATGTATACTCTGTGTATACTCAGCATACATGCTTGCCTGTTCTATAAGATTCCTCTTCACTCAATTGTTGTCTTAGCAGCACAAAAGCTTTTTGGTTTTTATGAGGCTTGTCAGTTGTTGGCATTAATTCCAATGCAGATGGAATCATATTCGGAAAGTCAAAGTCCTTTCCTACACCTATATCATATATTTTCTTCTAGCAGTTTTAGTGTTTTATGATTCACATTGAAATCTTTGATACATTTGTATTTAATTTTTGTAGAAGGTGATACGTACATGTCTGATTTCAGTAAACATCCATTTTTCCCAGCATCATTTGAAGATGTTCTCTTGTCTCCATTGTTTGTGTTGGCATCTCTTTATTATTAAATTTTCTAATCAAATAAATATAATTTAATAATTTTGTAATTAAAATTTATTACTGCTATAATAAACGCCATGCCCCAAAACAACTTGGGGAGGAAAGGGCTTATATTGCTTTACACATCCACATTACAGTCCATCAAAGGAAGTCAGGGCAGGAACTAAAGAAGATGCCATAGCAGACACTGTTTATTGGCCTGCTCAGAATGCTTTCTAACCCGGAGGCTACCTCCCTGTGTCACCACTAGCAGTGAACTGAGGGCCCTGCAACATCAGTCATTAATTAAGATAGTGTACCACAGGCTTACCCACAAGCCAGTCTACTGTGGGCATTTTCTCAGTTGAAGTTTCACTTTCAAAGTAGAGCTTATATTAAGCTTTATATAGAATACTATACAACAGAGCATCTTCTTTAAATATTAGGTGGCTATAGGTATGTGTACGTGTGTTTAGATTGTGTCTTTTGTTCCATTTTTATGCTGCTACTACATTTTTTTACTATAGCTCTGAAATATATTTTGAAATATAGCATGGTAATTCTTCAAGTATTTTTCTTTTTTGCTCAAGATTACTTTGGCTATCTAGAGTCTTTTAAGGTTATGTAGAGAACAGAACATTGCGGGCATTTTTGGATTACATTACATCTATAAATGTCTTTTGGTAAAACAGTCATTTTTACAAATATTCTAATCCATATTCGTGGGAGGGCTTTCTGTTTTGTAGTGCATTTCTTAATGTCTTTATTCAGATATTTAGTTTCCATCATCAAGGTCCTTTACCTCCATGTTTAGGATTATTCCTAGATAATTTAGTTTCTTTAAGGCTGTTATGAATGGGCCCATTATCAATGTGTTCTTTGTTATATAGAAAGGCTGCTATAAATTGTTTTTTTAATCCTACAGCTTTACATAAATTGTTGATTGTTACTAGAAGTTTTGTGGTGAAATTTTTGGGATCTTTGTTATACATAATGTATCACGTGCAAATAGACCGCATTTGACCTTTCTCCTACTTTTGTATACTTTTAATTTACTTCTTTTATCCTGTTGCTTCAAGCAATGTTGAAAAGGAGTGGGGAGAGTAGATAACCCTACCTTGTTCCTGATATTTATTGATTGATTGATTGATTGATTGATTGATTTGGTAGGGGGATTAAGATTCACTTATAAGACATAGTTCTAGGTGTATCTATCCAGGGTTCCTGGAAAAGTTTAGTGTTGCTTTGAATACGTGCATTAGCACTATCCTGCCAGCTAGATTAAGGAAGTGTGAAATGAACTAAGAATTTGCATTCTCCTCCTTCTGTTTCTGGATATTCACCATGGATGAAGCTTTCTTGCCAATGAATTGCAATCAGTTAGTTCATCTGTAGATGAAATAAATCCTTTCTCCAATTACTTGTCTATTACTTGGTCACAACAATAAGAAATGATGTAACTTAAACCTGTGAGATGGTCACCCTTAACTGGTACCTCTAAAAGATTTTTTTTTTTTTTTAATTCTTAGAGGATGTGGGGACATCCTCATGGAGACAGGAATGCGGGGAGGAGGTATGGGATGTGGAACAGTCAGAGGGTGGACAAGGAAGGGAATGAAATCTAGAGTGTAGGGCTGGAGAGATGGCTCAGTGGTTAAGAGTACTGACTGACTGCTCTTCCAGAGGTCCTGAGTTGAATTCCCAGCAACCACATGGTGGCCCACAACCATCTGTAATGGGATCTGATACACTCTTCTGGTGTGTCTGAAGATAGCTACAGCGTTTTCGGATAAATAAAAATAAATAATTTTTAAAAAAAAGGAGTGGTCCTTTTAAAAAAATCTGAATGAATGAATATTCTTAGAGGATGTCATAACATATCTTGACGCATTACTCCTCAATTGACTCCTGCCAGATCCACCCCCCTGGTGTCATCTGGGGTTTTTTGTTTGTTTTTTAAACAGACTATCTCAGGGTAGCTGTCTTCTTGGCCCTCTACTTAATATCTTTTTGTGATACTTCGTGATTTTAAGATCTCTTTTTAATACAGTGGTTCTCAACCTTCCTGATGCTACAATCCTTTAGCGTAGTTCCTCATGTTGTAATGACTCCCAATGACTAAATTATTTTCATTGCTACTTCATAGCTATAATTTTGCTACTGTTATGAATTTTCTAAATATCTGATAAGAAACCCCTGCGAAAGGGATGTTTGACACCCCTCCCGAAGAAGTCACAACCTAGAGGTTGAGAACTACTGGTTTAAGAGAATTGTTTATAGCCTTTATAATGTTCAAGTTTGTTCTCTCTGGTCTCACGCGCTAGGATTTTTATCCTAAAAGCATTCTGGATTTTTTTTTCAAAGACTTTCACATTTCTGTTGAGATGCTCTTGTGGTTTTTGTCTTTGAGCCCATTTATGTGATTTGTTGATTTACATATATTGAGTCCATCCCTGCATCTCTAGGATACAACCATATATCATCTTTTTGATATATATCTGTATTCAGCTTGCAAGTATTTTATTGACAGTTTTTGCATCTATGTGTGTCAGGAATGTTAGCCTGTTTTCTTTTTTTGTTGTGTCTATACCTGGCTTAGTTATCAGAGTCATACTGGCTTTTAATATTTTTCTTAAGCTGATTTTTATGCCACTTAGTGTATGGACTAATAAACATTTTTTGGTGTTAAATTTAGCTTCTTAGTTTCGTCAGAATACTTCCTCACTGTAACGAGTGTGTTGTGTGCTGTAGAGTGACTACCAGAAGACTTGCTCACCTGCAAACTGCAGAAAGTACTTAGTAGGTGCTTTAATGAAGCATTAATCACATTACCTTTCTTCTTAGACCAGAGGGATTATATCTGTGAATATTGTGCTCGGGCCTTCAAGAGTTCCCACAATCTGGCAGTGCACCGGATGATTCATACGGGCGAGAAGCCATTACAGTGAGTGTTTACTTACTAGTGAACATCTGGGTAGAAGTGCATTTATCTCACATGGAGATTTGTCCCTTAAAAACATTTCAGTTGACACTGCTATTTACTTTTACTAAATTAAAGACTGAATATTGATTGGGGAATTCTTTGTTTCACTTTTTTCTTTGCTTTACTGTTCTTTTTTAAATGTATTTCTATTAGTTTGAGAATTTTTCCTTAACCACTTCCCACAGAACCCAACCCCTTATGTAAATAACCCATGAATGCAATTTATTCTGCCTATGTGCTTGAGTATAGATAGTACTATCCACTGGAGTTAAGTGTGCTTGTTTTGTTATTTCTCTTTTCTAGTTGATTTCCTAATCCTTCCTAAGTATTGTATGGAGATGTAAGTTTTCCAGTTCTCTCCTGGCCCTTGATTTAAGATTCTCTGCTTGATCATTTACTGTTGGATTTCCTTTAGATGTGAGATCTGTGGATTTACTTGTCGACAAAAAGCATCTCTTAACTGGCACATGAAGAAACATGATGCAGACTCCTTCTACCAGTTTTCTTGCAATATCTGTGGCAAAAAATTTGAGAAGAAGGACAGTGTAGTGGCACACAAAGCAAAAAGCCACCCTGAGGTGCTGATTGCAGAAGCTCTGGCAGCCAATGCGGGCGCCCTCATCACCAGCACAGATATCTTGGGCACTAACCCAGAGCCCCTGACACAACCTGCAGATGGTCAGGGGCTTCCTCTTCTTCCTGAGCCCTTGGGAAACTCAACATCTGGAGAGTGCCTACTGCTAGAAGCTGAAGGGATGTCAAAGTCATACTGCAGTGGGACAGAACGGGTGAGCCTTATGGCTGACGGGAAGATCTTTGTGGGGAGTGGCAGCAGTGAGGGCACTGAAGGGCTGGTCATGAACTCGGATATACTCGGTGCTACCACAGAGGTTCTGATTGAAGATACAGACTCTACTGGACCCTAGTGCAAAAGAAGACTTTGGGCACTGGGACAGTGCAGACTTTGTATTTAAAAGATAAAAAGGACAAAAAAAAAAAATTTAAAGCATTTAAAAATCTAGTAAAATAACTGAAGGGCCTGCTCTTTGCATTGTGGATCACAACACACACACCAACCATCCCCATTCCCTGAGCTCCCTTTCCTCATCCTTAAAATATTGATATAGCCTTTATCAGAAAGGTTGATGAAAAAAGCAGCAACATACTAGGTTCCAGCCAGCAGCAGACTTCCTGCTCATTGGCAGATCTCCTTTTTCCCAACCTAGAACTCTGAAGTGCTCTGGATCAGCTTTGAGCTCATAATAGTATATTACTATCATCTAAATCTTTTCTCCTCTATTACTGCCCTATGGCTCTGGCTTCTCCCCACTGCAACAACCAACACTTATCCTCAAATATTATATAATTCTATTTTCTGGAGGCTGGCAGCTTGACTTGGCACTTTAGGGCCCCTTGGCAGGATGCTGTTAAAACAGCACGCATCTCTCATCCCTCTTCCATTACTCACTGGGTTTGGGGAAGGAAGGATACATGGGGACCACCTCCCTCCCTTTCAATGGATCCCAGCACCTCAGTTTCCCCCATTCCTGAACTCCATAATGCTCTTAATGGTGCTCACTTGCTTGGAAGCAGGCTCCCAAGAGAGAGGGGACTGCCCTCTGTGCAGTCTTTCTGACTGTAAGATAGGGCTCTATGTCAGTGAGAAAAGTCCCAGGCTTATGGCAGAAATTTGCACTTTGAACATGTGTGTTTTTGTGTTGTGGAACCTGAGATTCCTTATTTATTAATGGAAAGTCTGATTGGGGGGGGGAGGGTCTTTGTTGCTATGTTTTGTGGGGCTGGGAGAGTAGATTATTCTGACATGGGGTCCTTCCTACAAGAGGTACTTTGAAGGCAAGGCTTAGAGTTAAAGAAGCACAGCCAGCCTCTAAAAATCATAGTTCTCCAGTGGCCTTTAAAGAAAGCTGGTCCTCAGCACTAACAGAATCACTACAATAGCCTAGTGCTTTTTGGAAGCCTTAGGGAAGTTTGATAGGTTTGTGGTAACTAGTGTGCTCTTTGAGATTTTAAGAGCATTTGAGATACAAGAATTTTGAGGGGATGAGGAATGTTGGTCAAGGTCTGAATCACACATAAAAGATTTTCTTCTGTGAATTTATCTTCTTTTGTCTTCACCATTTCTTTGCATATATATCCCTGCTGGCCCCTTGTTTTGATTTTGGGTTTTGGTGGGGGTTTTTTGGTTGGTTGGTTGGTTTTTTGGGGTTTTTTTTTTTTTTTGGGTCATTCCAGCGCTCAATTAGTGGAAGACCGGACCCTGTCATTCATGAAGGAACAAAATCTAAAAGTTCTAGAGATTTGGTTAAGAGTAAACTGTTCTGTCTTATCTCCTCTTTAGAAGAGATATAGCTTCAATAGACAAAAACGAAAGTGAAAATCTGTGTGATAATGTTTTTCGGCTTTCCCTGGAATTACCTATTTTCCTCTGAGTAGAGATTTTAATGCCTTGTGGATTGTTTATTACTGACTGTCATTGGGAGACACAGATCGTGTTTTTACATGCTTATACCTCTCAGAAGACTAAAACCCTAATTCAGCTCAATTTTTGAAAATTAGAAGTGCAGTTCTTCCCTGTTTACTTCAGAATCAGCCATTGAAGATTTGGCCAGTTGTTGTCAGAAATACATGATGACTATTGGGGAAAAATAAGAGTCTGACTGAGAAGAAAATAAGGAACAGCTTGTTTTTCACAAACACTAAAACTGGAGTTTATCGAATTCTCTCTGCTTGATTTTTTTTTTCCCCCCCAAAAGGAAAATAACAAAATGTCATCTCTGAAAGACGCTTACTGTACACCCACCTATGTCATTGGTTGGGATGCCAGGGAGGAGGGAGGAAGACACCTACAGGAACAATCTTAAACACATTATTGTTTCCTCTAGAGTGTTGCAGACTTAGCCATTTCTCCCATGTGAGGGGAGAGAAGGCATGAAGGCAGGCTTTCCTGCCCCCACAGAGTTTGCAGTTGACTTAGGCACATTGCATAGATTTGAAAATACTGTAAGAGTAATTGTAAGTGGATCTGCAACAAAGTTTGCAGATACTGATACTGTTTATCTAGTATCTGGGTCCTACACCTACCCTTTGTTTTCACATTTAGATTGTCTCCATGGAGTGGTTACTCATCAGATAGAGCCACCCACAGAAAAGCAAACTGCATTGTGAACATCTAATTTTTCTTTTCTGTACTTCCCTCCCCATAAAAGCAGCTAGTTCTAATATTTAGAAACTCCCTGTCCTCTCATTGGGGGCGGGGTGGAGTATAAGGGGGGTTGGGTCATTTTAGCTGCCATCTGTTGACAATAAGTTATTCTAGCAGTTTGTAATAAATTTTTCATGAACTTCATATTTTTCCTTTTGAGAGCTAGTGCTAGCATAGTAAAAGTCTGTATGCGCAAACTAAAGCCCCATACCCATTTCCTTTTTTTCCCATGCCACTCACTCATTAATTGTCCTTTTAAAGAGTCATTTTAATCTTGAAAATCGATATTTCATACTTACATGTTGTTATCTTTTAAGTAGTCATACCTCCATCTTCAATTGGCAATTCTAAATTTTTAGATATAGTTGTGATAATTACTCGGTATTTCTGGGAGTATGCACCCTCCTTGCTTGGAACGCTAGCGTATTTTGCCTAATTGGACCCTAACACATTTTACAGGGTTTAGTCAGACACTGGCTGGGAGTCCTGGGAATGAGCAAAGAAAACATCAGCATAGAGCACTTGGACCTCCCTTGCACCTGTTAGGAGGAAAAACATGAACTGTATGCCACCAACCTAAGTGAGGCCTTATAGCCTTGCTGCAGGACTAGTTTCTCTCCTGTCTTTCTATCAATTTTCCAGTATACTCAAGAAAATTGGAAAATTGTAATGGGGCAATTATATTTCCTAAAACTTTTTGCCTGTTGAAATGTGCAGGATCCTTTTCCTGTGATGAGAGATAGGTGGTTACTTGATCTAGATTTAAAAGTTATGTAAAAGAAAAAAATTATAATAAAAGGGATACTTTGCTTTTAAAATCTTGTTTCCTTTTAATCTAGGTAATCATATTCAAAATAAGTATGTAAAGAAGAAAAATAAAAGTCTTCCTGGAAGCAACTGGTCTTCCTTGGTTGTACTGAGTTAGTCGTGCGAGGGTAAACAGTTGATGCTGCTAAATGAGGAAAACAGATGCCCCTGGGGTAGGCTTTTGTATGCTGCTATTTGCTCTTTGTTAAGAGTTGGAAAGCGCTTCTAATACTGAGAGGCCTTGGAGCTCTATGTTTGGCAGACTCCAAATGGTGTTCTGGTTGCTTTCTAGGGGATGTTAAGGGTACTATGCAGTAGTTTACTCTGATGATGGCAAAACGTGGTTGCATGTATCACCAGTGCTTCCTAAAGTTTTTATGTCAAGTTCTAACTTTAAAAAAAGAAAACATAATTCAACCTTGCTAAAAAAGCTTTATGGCAGCCATTTCTCATTATTGTTCACCTGTGTCAGTTTGCTACTTAGATGGCAAGTGTAATGCCATCTTGAACTTCTTGGCAATATCTACAATATAAAATAGGGACATTCACTGACCTATTTCCAGTTGAAACTTTGAAACCTCAACCTATTAACATCACCCACTGAGTGCAGTACAATAGAATGACAGATCTGTAAGACCTTTTTAACTCTTGTCTTCATTTCAAAGCCTTGTTCATTCCCTTGCTAAGCATGGAGTATGACTGGGACTGGGAAGAAAAGGTAGCATGTTGTCACTTGAGTAAAAGTGCCTGAGAAATGTTACCAAGTTTGGGTTGGGTGTTTCCTTTGGGAGAGAACAGACCTAAATAGTGTCTTTCACAACCTGTAGCTACCAGGAAGGCACCGTGATTGAGATTAGAGATGCTCCTTGAGCTAATTTTAAACAAGTCTAAGCCTTACAAATAATGAGAAAGGAGATACGGCTACAAAGGACCTGTATCACGTAGTCTTTGTTTCTTGTACGTATCAGGAGCTACCCAAAGAAACTGTAAAATTAGTGGGAGATGGGGGAGATAAAGCCAAAGACTAGTGCAGAAGTATGAATCTAGTTTATTGCATTAATTTCTTAGATAAAAGTTCCTTACATCAAATGAGAAAACTATTTACACCTAAAGAATACTAATAATTCAGCCCAGAATTACTCAAGAATCCAATGAAGTTTAAATGTGTAGCATAATATCTGACTCATTTAATAAATGACACCTATTTCAGTACTACATTTCACCAGGATAGAACAAAATACAACGAGCATAGAAAGCAGAATAGTAAAATCAAATTATATGTGTAAATACCAGACTGCATTAGGCAGGGGTGGGTGTCATGAGCATTAGTATGATAGTGACCTTGTTGCTAAGTACAAAAGCAAAACAATGACATAAAAACAAGTGCTGAGTACTGAGTAGAGGAGAGATGGAGGCAGACGCAGGGGGAAAAAAAAAAAAGACAGATTAAAAGGGCCCTTTGATTCCACAGGCACAAAATCCACAGCCAGGAATTTGCTGCCACCTCTGAGTCAGGCAGGGGGTGGGGGTGGGGGTGCACAATCCCATTAGAGAATGCCCAGTAGATTTAGTCTGTGGGAGTCAAACATTTCTTATTTGGACTAGTGAAGACAGAAGCAAACCAGCTCACTTGTTTCCTGGGACAGTTGATTTAGGGGATGGCTTTCGCAGAGCAATCACCTCTAACCCTTCATCGCCGGGACCTCTGTAGCCGCTCTATCTGGCTAGCAAGGAAGATTCGTTCAGACCTGACTGATCTTATGGAATCTTATGTAAGTTGTCTATTTTGCTGTTGTCTGTTTTTTAACTCTTTTAGCCCAACTCTTAACCATTATGTTCCAACCCCGTAACTAGTTATGAAAACTCTAGTGTGTGTATGTATGTATGTGTATATATCTCCCTAGTCATTCACATATTAAACACTTATAATCTGACATGTTCTTTCCCTTGAGAAAATTCACATAACCTTACTGTCTTCATCCAAGCTGTTTAAGGTGGAGTCCTTCCTTAGTGAGAATATACATTATTTGGTTGCCTTTTTTCTGAATCCTACCAGGGTAGACAATAGGCTTTCTAAGTCTTGGTTCTTCATAGAATTTTTGAACCTTAGAAATAAAAAGGTTATAGGATTAAGAAAAACTATATGGAATTTTAGAGAAATGTATAGTTGCCCTCTGTACAGTATGAGCTACCTACATTTTAGTATTCTACATCAGAATACTTGTGAATAAATAGATCTGACAAAAAGAGTCTTGGGAAAATGTCAAATTAACCACAGTTCTGGGCTTATTTTCTCATAAAAGGCCTCTGTCTAAAGACCTGCTGTGGTAATACTCCAGGCCTCTGATCAAAGTTATAAATTGAAGTTCTCTAAAAATTGATAACTTTTGGAAAAGCCTTGCTAGTTATGAGACTCAGATGCTTACCTTTTTAAAAGCCAGTTGTATTCTAAAGGATTGGTTCTACCTTGAGAGTGGACATTGGGGATAGGGAAATTGCTGTGGGATCTCGACTCCCCATATGAAGGGTTTCCATTCTAAACATTTTCTTTACAACTTGTATCACTGACTATGAAAGGAAATTGTATTTGTGGTTGAAAAAGGAAATGGAGATGATATGGAACATATGTTTTGCTATATCCTTGGCTAGGTAAAACATCAGGGCCTGAATAAAAATATCAACCTTGATTCAGTGGATGGTGTACCAGTGGCAAGCACTGATCGCTGGAGTGAGATGACTGAGGCACAGCGACTCCAAGAGAACCTCTGGGCTTACCGTACCTTCCAAGGGATGTTAACCAAGCTTTTAGAAGACCAGAGAGTACATTTCACCCCAGCTGAAGGTGACTTCCATCAGGCAATACATACTCTTATGCTCCAAGTTTCTGCCTTTGCCTACCAGCTAGAGGAGTTAATGATGCTTCTGGAACAGAAGATCCCTGAAAATGAGGCTCATGGGATGCCTGTCACAGTTGGAGATGGTGGCCTCTTTGAGAAGAAGCTATGGGGCTTGAAGGTCCTTCAAGAGCTTTCACAGTGGACCGTGAGGTCTGTCCATGACCTCCGTGTCATTTCTTCTCATCACATGGGAATCTCAGCACATGAGAGCCATTATGGGGCCAAGGACAAGCAAATGTAGCTGTTAGCTCTTCTCTGTCTCCCGTTTTGATCTAATGGAATATTGGTAGTTTCCTGGGCCTAGTTTTCTCAGCATCTATTTTGGAAAACCTTAGACCACAGGCATTTCATCAAGTAGGGTTGACCCACAAATGAACAGAAGGTATACATGTTTATTCTGGCTATGCATATGTGCACACATGTTTTTGTTTGCATTGGTGGTATTATAAAGTATAATAAATAAGGGCACTATCCTTCCACTTAGTGCTTTACCCTTCCTGATAGTAAGAAACCTATCCAGGCTTTTAACAGTCTTACAAGCAGAAGAGAAATTGTAACTACTTTTGGTTGACTTCTGAAAAGACTGAATAAACAAATTGGAAGTCCTAAACTATATTCATTCAAACTACTTTAATAAAAAGTGCAGAGGCAATGAGTGTGCCGTGGGCTTTGTATATTCTGTGCAAATTTACATCTTTGTCGTGGAGGAGAAGATGTGTCTTGCAATCTATCCTAGCATTGAAAAACAATCCTTGTTACACATGCTCAGGAGTCAGCAGCTTCCCACCATGTTAAAGGAAGTATTTGTTGCCCACACTGGGCAAAGAACAATTACATATCTGCAGATTACATTTGAGAAAGAAAAGGAAGGGGGGGGGTGCTGCAGTACTTCCATAGTTGGGGCTGAGGATATGCAGTGACAGCCTAGCCTAATGTTTGCTAATGTACTAAGATATCGGGTTAATCTCAATTTATAGTAAGTTAACAGATCAATCATATAGGTACTTTGACCAGATGTTCATGGCCAGGGTTATTACTCAGGTTAAAGAGTCACAGGACTCTAGCACTTTACATTCTCCAGGTTTAGTCATGAAGGGAGGATGAGGCCTAGTTGGTCTCCAGTGAGAATGTCAGAGATTCTTAATTAAACACAGTAAAGCTCTACTTTTAATGTTCTTGTGAGAACCACATGGTGTGGAAGGCTAGGAAACGTTCCTGGGAAGGTCATTTACAGTGAGGGCTGTGCATTATTAATCCAGATTTTGTTAGTATCATTTGTTTTTACTTATCTTTAAAACCTGAGATATCTTGAGTTGGGGACCCAAGTCCAAACCACATTCCGCCTCATAAATGAACCAGGAAGGGCTAATTTCCATAAGTTGCATGATGTAGGGGTGTGTGACTTACCTGTATTCTCTCCTTTAAGGGGTTCCATACAAGGTAGTGTGGAACTCCAGTCAAGTACATAACAGGACTCAGCTAAGCTTTGTGGTAGCTCAGGGGACGCAAAACCCTGCTTTCTACTGTGTGTGTAGAAATAACAGTTGTGTGTTTGAGAAATAAAGAGACCAAAACTATAGTGGGTTATAAAGAATTGAAAGATGAGCTAAAGCCACAAGTAAAGATGCTTCTCAGGTTGGTTAGTACAATATAGAATATCCTTGAAGATAGAAACACTAAGAGTTGACTCCTGAAATCAAGTTAGACAACAATAAACATCTGAAAGCACAGTAAAAGGCCTTTTTGTTTTATTCCATTCATGATTTTGGTATAATTAATTTTCTTTTAAGTTTAGAAAGGCTTATTTCATTCATGTTCTTAAGTTCTGTTAACATTTCTTTGATTAGTATATGCTAACAAAGTTCATGTTTAAAGAACAGTGTGGCTACAGTTTCATTATGAGGAATAACCAATTATAAACAGTCTACATCATGAGTGACCCCTCTTCTAGGGTTTTTGTGTCTCACAGGTGTGACAGATCTCAGGATTTTCAGAAACCAGTGAGTCTGGCTTATGCTTTATTTGGTTAATTCAGGAAACTAATTGGTGGTACACAGCAGCATCCCAGCACTCAGAAAGCTCAAGGATTGGGAGTTAGAGGCAAGCTTAGACTGCATAGTAAGAACCTGTACACACACATACCTCAAAAAGCAAAACAAGAAATTTACAATATGCTTCATAGCAGTGTATAGAAACCCTTCAGAAAAAAAGTGGGGAAGGTCTGGGGAGATGTTTCAATTTGTAAGAGTTGTTTGCACTGTAAACAGGAGTTTGAATCCCCAGGTAAAAGTTGAACATAATTTTATGTGCCTGTAATGCCAGCACTGGAGAACAGAGACTGGGCAGATCCTTTGGAGCTCCTTACCAAAAGTGTCCTATGAGACCGTCTCAGGAGAATAAGGCAATAATAAATAAAAGCATTTGGCAACCTGTTTTGACCTGAGCATTCATGCAAACTCATGTACTACTAATGCACAGAACATATTAAAAAAAAAAAAAAAACTGTGGTCATGGACACTTAATCCCTGCACTCAGGAAGCAGAGACAGAAAAGGAAGAAAGACCTTTGTTGAGTTCGAGGCCAGCCTGGTCCAGCTCCAGGGCGACATAGATCCTATCAAGAAGGGTGGGGGGGAGAAAAGGCAAATAGGTGCTTAGCCATATAACACAATATAAACCTGAGTGAGATACAAATGTGTGGACAATGCATCATGCTTATCAGAAATTAATAAAATTGAATAAACTGCTGGCAGCATTCTAGTGTACTCCGTATATCTTCATAATACAACAGGTACTGTGAACACACAGTGTTTGGTTATTTTCATAGCTTATATGGCAGCAAGGATCTTGCTGGGCTTGGGAGTGGTGTGTGTTTCAGTGTTCACAAAACCCAGTGCCTCACAAAATAAGTGAGTCTATGGATAGAATCTCTAGAAAATCATACTAAGATATTCAAATTTCAGTTCCTCACCTTAACCTTTACATTATTTTTAAAATACAAAATTTCAGAGACCTCAAAAAATTTTAGCCCTTTCTGAAGAGAGATTTTGTTTCCCTGAATTGAATGAATGAGGCCTGACAAATTCGTAAGATGATTTGAAAGACTTACAAATTAGCACAAACTTGAGGCCAGGTGTGAAATAGAATCCGCTACTTTAAGCTGATTCCATTGAAGGAAGTGGTCATTTTATTAAGACCTGGGAATATAAAGTCATAGCCCTGGTATTGCTGTTATTTTAGGCTGTTGTGAGTGACAGCCCAATGAATGAGTGACACTGTTCTGACCTTTGGTCAGAAGGGAAAAAATGAAAAGTGGTTTTGAGTGACGTGATCATGTGCCCTTGGGTACCAGAGCATCAGCACATTTATTACTTTTATTAAGGGGTAAACTAGCAACATAGGAAACAGGCAAAATGAATGGGGGAGTTGAGAACTCAGTTGATTGTGAGGTGTGTGATATGTGGTTTGGGAATTCTTTAAAGAGAATGGCTTGGCCTCTAAACAGCTTCATGGTAAAAAACGAGCCCTCTGAATGCTGGTGCACATTCAAAAGTGTAAAGCAATAAAAACAATCGCACCACAAAAGCTTTTAAAGAACTCTGACAGTCACTGATAAAAAGGGAAAAAAAGTGAAATGTTTGGTGATCAAAATAAATAACCATGTGCTTGAGATTCTTAAGAATGTTTCTTGGATCAATCTATTTTGGGCACATAGAAAATAAAAGATGCAAGAATGGCTAACAATAGAGTTCTCTTCTCAGCAAGACCACAAGTTGCTTCTTTTATTTCTGTGTCTTTGGATGAACAGGGGGAATTTCAAGTGATTTCAACACTGGATAAAATGTAATCCTCTCAGCCAGGGCCAGGCTCAATCAAGCATGCTGGGTAAATCTGCATGGTGCCAGGCCACTGGGCAAAAATCCCAGGGGCAGGCAGCCTGGAAGAGGATGAGCACCACACCACCAAGCCAAATGCTTCTGCAACACTGAATGTGTAGTTCAATCACCTAGGCTGTAATTGAAGAAAGTTTAGTTTCATTTCACATGTTTTATTCTCTGTCAAGCCTTTGGCTGAGAAAAGTCTCTGGTGAGTGCGTTCCTAGTTATTTTAGAGGTAGAAATCGTGACAAAGTCCATAGGTGAAAATAAAATTGCTAAGACTGTTTCTGTCTGCATGTTGAGGTAGTAGGAAAGAAAACAATCCATTTACTTAGCATATGAGACAACTTGACACTATTTTGTGCTATTTAATTTTTTGAGATATCATTTTTCACAGATAAAGGAAATGACAATTGGCATTAATTTGTTCAAGTTTATTCCTCTAGTATATGACAAGACTTAAAGTTTTCATTCTGGTCTCAAAACTTTTTTCCACACCGCTACCATGAGAGATCTGTTGACCAAGATCATTTGATTCTGAAATCCACCCTCCATCTGTACAGTTCACTTTCCTTGGATAAAACCAGTATCAACTTGTCCCAAAGGGCAACAAAGCCAATTTAAGTTCCCAACCTACAACAAGTCACTTTTCCTGAGCTCCCCACTTAGGAAATGGAAATGATGACAAATACCTGACCTCACAGGTTGTTACACAGTTCAGACAAATTATCTGTATGTACTTGTAAGTGGTGTGTGAACTTCAAGTGTATTTAATAACTCAAGTAGCTTAGATTCAAATTACACTTCAGACTAAGGAGTATGCTCTAAATATCTCAGAGATTGACATTTTCTCCCTCGGATTGACCTGGTCGGGTCACAACCCAGTTTTCACCTTGTTGACTCTAGGCTACAAAATACCAAGTCAGTCCACTCCCAGGCTCCAGGAATCCTACATCTCTGGAGAGTTTGAGGCTATTCACTGCTCATGGAAGATGGCTTTCCCAGTAGTATAGTCAGACAGGCCCTGGAGACACCTGGCAGGCCCTAGACTGGGTAGCCAAGCAAATATACAAACCTAGGCTCCACCCAAGATGTGTTAAAGCATGCATTTAGACTCATCCCTCATATACCCACACCCTCTTAGTACAGGAAGGAACTCAAACCTTTAGTCTTATCCCTTTATTAAGCACATACCATGAGGAAATCAATGGCACTCCAAAATTTGTCCCACTATTCCATCTCCAAAGAGAATGAGAACTGCACACACATACCCACCTCTGCATACCCCTTCCTCTTCAATAGACCAACTTTCAGAGGCATCAGCTGTCTGTTTCATCCTCATTAGCTTACATCCAGCCTCCACAGCTTCTGTGCCTCTAAGAACCCTTTCAAGCTCTAAGTCTAGCTCTTTAGAAACTCAGGAGTTTCCATACGTGGAACCCTTCATAGATTCAGCAACACATCAATTAGATACCTTTTACTCCCTAACCACAACATCTCTTGTGATTTAATAGTCCTATGTCCTATCCCTCTCCGACATGTAGAATCCATTCTTAAGTCCTTCCCAGGATTGAAGGCACCCAAAAAAGATTTTAAATAATATTCCAAGAAAGGTGTTTTCATATCAAATCAACCTTTATGTCATAAGACCAAGGTAAGAGTTAATATATTTCTCTTGCTTAACAACTACCAAAACATTTCCTATCCCTAAAACTCAGGAAAGCAAGAAGGTTGAGGCTTATACAAATACAAATAACTTGAACGACCACCAGGAGACAAATGCCAATAATTCCCAAGCTAGCCCAGATCTCTAAAGCTCAACTTTAGGAAGTTGCCTGCCAGAGTTCAACCAGTGTTAACAGCAATTGGTTTTGACAAGACTACTTTGGGTCCCTGCTGGTACTGAAATGAATAATACAGATAAATAAATGTGGTGTTTACTCTATGCCAGGTGTTCTCATTGCTTTCCATGCATTAGCTCATTTATTCCTCTTAAGAAGCCTGTAAGATACTAACTAAGGATACTTGTTTTACAAAGGAAACAGTGAAGACATGGAGCTGCTCATTGATTGTGCTTGAGATGCTTAGGGCCTCTTGGGAAAGAACAAAACTACAACTATTAAAGACCTGGATGTGTTTAGCAGTTCATGTAGATAACACAGAGCTGTTAAAGCACAAAAACACACTTTAGAAATTGGGCACTCTGGCAGTTGGGCATTGAAGGACAATGCGGATTTTGCTCTTAGGAAAAAAAATAATAAAAGGGAGAGGCGGGCAAGAGCAATGCAGTTAGGTGCAGTGGTACTTGTCAGGGCTTGACTACTGGAAGACTTGTAGCATGCCTGAGACCATTCAGTGTGGCTGAATCTCAGGGCTCTCTGAGGGTTTCAAAGAGAAGGAGACTGCAAGAGGAAAATGATGACACCTTGGAAAAAGAACCCATGAACATTTTTGAAGCTGGGGAGTGCTAACATCAAGCCTTTGTTCTAAAAAGTAACTGAGACAGCTGTGTTTGCACTAGAGCTAAACACAGCTGGAGGCATAATAATTCGCTAAAAATATGCTGTTTGATGTTCAAGGTAAGACATGTATATATTGGAGGTACCAGGAAATTCAGACAAATACAACATAGCTTCTTATTCTAAGTTTGCATTCCAGTGAGTGAAGCCAAGCAACTATAATTTAGATAATGGTAAGAATTACATAGAAAAAGTGAAAGTTACCAAGAGCAGTAGCCACAAAAGCAAAGCAGTCATCCAGGCTTTCATTTCTTCTACAACTGAGTCAGGAACTACACGTGAACTTTCCTAGCCAATGCGCATCCACAGGGGAGGGAAAAGAAATTGAAACTGGGAGATTACATTTTCTACAGTAATTTGTTGCTAAAACCTCAGCAGCAAGCAGCATATTATATAAAATAGTCAGCATCTGTTTTTTAGCCATATGAAATGGTTTATGTCTGACATTATTCTTAACCATTTTCAAGAAGGCATTGCTATTTTACTTTAATTTTCAGGTTATACTTCCCTGAGATCTGAATCATCCATGAGTAGATATGAGTAAAAACACTATTAAGTAAAAAATCCCCAAGGTCAGAAGGAGTTTCTTGTCTTCAATGAAATGAAAGGTTGATGGGGCAGAAGCCAACTGAGTAGAGGAAGAATGCCAAGGCCAAGGTCTTTCAGCTGGGAGAAACATATTGCTGCTTAAGCAGTTGTATGAGAGGAACATGACCCAAGAGCAACTTTGGTAAGTATTTCAGGAAAAACATGTTAGAACCTCTACTGGCATTTTAGGCTGTGATTGGTTAATGGAGTAGAGGTTAATCAGGGCAGATTTTTACTCTAGTTGTGTACTGTCAAGAAGTGGGGCAGCTGTCTTGCTACAATCACATGAAGACAGAGATTTGAATACCTTCAAGGATGGACTTCACCCACAACCCACCATTACAGACAAGGAAAGTGTTGGTACTACACAGAGGCAAAATGAGTATTTATACTCTTTTAATAGAGGTGGTGAAGAACAGCAGCATATGCTGGTATATGCATATTATTCCCAATCCGAAACTAAAGCAGGGGGATCATGAGTTTGAGGCCAGGTGTTTGACCACCCTAATTCACCATCATGACCTAGCACATAGATTTCCAGAGCTGTCACATCCTTAAGCAAGCACTAAACCCATCTTTATGGGCTTTCATCCAACTGTGAAAATCTCATATATCAAGCTAGAGGAGGCCCTTGTGCTGAACACTAAGTCAATCCCAACCAAAGACAGGGCAATAGATGAACCTCTGTAAAACTGCCCAAGAAAGGAAAGCCTTTAAAAATGTCTGATTGAGTTTGTACAGTGGTTTTAAGGTACAATCAAAGAAGACTTAATATGTAAGAAACAAACATACTTAATAGGTGGTACCATAAAATCATTTTTGTCTATGTGTTGACAAAATTATTAAGTGTGTTATTTTGTTCTATTATTGTGGTCTCAGAATAACTTGGTCTGAGGTGGTAATTTTAACAGGTTCTTTACATTGTCTCTGCTCACTGAGCTGTGCACCTAAACCCAGTTTATAATAATCCTGAAGTACTGTTGGGAACACGAGCTCAATTCTGACCATCAGGAATTATATTTATCTCTCACTAGTGACAAGGTTATGCATGGAAAGGAAACTGATAAGCATGAACAAATATGCAAATGATTCTAAAGTCAGTGTGTGATTAATACTGATTTGTTACTATTCTTCCTAGATAAGAAAGAGCAAAAATTCCTACCTAAAACAATGTCTAGATACCTAATGGTAGAACCACCATTGTTTTCTGATGGCACCAAATATGGAACAAAACCATACATTATTGAATCCTCCCACAAATTAACAAACCCAGGTTTGAATCCTATGGAAAATACCTTTATTTTCATACTGAGGTGTCCCAAGTTCCTCCGTGTTAGGCTGCCTCCCTAGTTGGACCAAGCTAATAAACCTTATTTTGAATCATGTTCTTTTCGAGAAATATTTGATTCAGAGACTCGACAATTCAAATAACCATGGAAAAGATTTAAGTAGGAACACAGTGAGCTTATATTATATTATTAAAATGAGCATTCAAGTGGCTGTGGGAAGAAGCAAAAGCTGTGAGCCTGAATCAGAACAGTGGCTGTAGGCCTAGAGAACAGAGAATTATTCTGGAAAGTGGGACAGAAGATTTTGCAAAAGGAGTTGGACAGTAGGACAGTGAAATTGAAAGAAAGAGATAGAAACTAAGGAGCGCTTACTCCCAAGTAGGAAGAGAGGAAATAAATCAAGCAGGAAACAAGAATGGGGACTAAGTATTGGATATTGTGTAGGACTTTGCAATGCTGGTTTATGCATGGGTTGAGTTAAATGTGCAGAATGGGAAAGGAGTAAAGAATGAGGCTGGAGAAAAAGGTCAAGGATCAGCCCTCAAGAGCTTTAAACATATTGCTGAAATTCAATTCTGTTTTATAGACCTAGATCCAATAGTTCAAGGCAGGAAAGAAGGAAATCAAAAACAGGAGAAAATCATCAGGGGTCAAGTCCATTCTCATGCCTTAGCCATAAAGGGGACTGCAAACCTAAGCACTGAGTCTTGGGTGGTGGGAGACACACCAATTTTCATTCCCCATCTTGGAAAAGTCTGCATCTTCTAGGAAGATTCTACCATATTCAGTTAATCCTCTCTGTGCCCCCTTTATCTTTCTCATTATGACTGTGTTAGTCAAGTTTTTATATGAAAAACTCCCTGAGAAGATCAATTTACAAAGAGGAAATGTTTGTTCTACTTTGTCATATAGATGTTGGTTCATGATTGTTTGGTCCTATGCCAGCCTATGGTATGGCATTAAAATGAGGACATAGCAAGGCTTGGAGGCATATACAGTGACATGAGGATTATAAGTTCCAGGACAGACTGAGAGGTATAGTATAGTGAGAACTTCTCTCAAAAGAAGAAAGAGGAAGAAGAGGAGAAAGAGGAGAGAAAGGAAGAAGATAAAGGAAAGGGAGGGGAAGGAGAGGAGGGGAGTGGAAAGAAGAAAGGTAGATAGGTGATGGGGATAGACCATAGGACAAAACCCACCAATTCATGGCTGGATGCCAGAAGGCAGAAGAAGAAGAGAAAGATAACAAGTCTCTAGTATCTTCTTTAAAGGCACACACACACCCCCTAATAACTTAAAGTCCTCCTACTAGATCTCACCTTCTAAGGGTTCCACCCACCCAGTAGTTCCAGGCTGGATACCAAGCATTCAACATATGGGATTTTGGAGAAGGTTAATAACCAAATTGCAGTAATGACTAACTTGTGTTCGTGTCTCTAAGCCCAGATGATGTTACCTTTTTGTGACATGATCCCCGATCAGGATCCATGCCTGGCCTACTCTATTTGTTATGGCCATTCTTCTACATCAGCTACTATGACTGCTTCTGCTCCTGATTACTCATGCTACTGCTGACAGTAGGGACAATGAACACTGACTCCGGACCTGGTGCTTTACACTTAGCAGCTCTTGTAACTCTCATCACAACCTCTGATGCTTATCTCATTTGCAGTTTATGGAGGAAGCACCCAAAGCTCAGAAAGATTGACTAACTCAAACTGCAGAACAAGTGAGTGGTAAACCTCAGTGGTCTGTCTTTGTCCAATTTTTTTTTTCCCACTGTTCAATTACTCATGGTCAGCTATAGTCTGAACACATTTGTTATGGATTGGTTCTAATGCTATTTGTGTTAATTCAGCTCCTGAAATCACATGGGAACCCAAATGTCTACACTGAGGGTTCCTACCCCCAACTGACTCTGATTGTGAAATAAAGTTGTCATGGGCTAATGGCTGGGCAGAGACACAGAGGCGGGATGTTTAGGATTCTTGAGAAAGAAACACAGAAGAGAAGGAAGAGAGGATTCTGCCATGACAAGGACGTAGGAGACAGACCATGCTGAGAAAGTGCAGGAGGGTGAGATGGCCAAAATGTAGGTGCAAGGGGAAAGCGGCCCCAGAGGGTTGCCCAGAGGGGTCCAGGGCAGCAAAGATAAAATATAGATTTAATAAATATTAACTCAGGAATATCAGAAGGGAGTGTGTTAGCCATGTGGAGGTTCAGGAGTGGCACAGCCATTGATCTAGTTAAGGCATATTAAAAATAAAAGTTTCATGTATGTGTCTTTCCATCCAGGAACCAGAATATTGGGGCAGGTGGCCAGGAGCCATGCATACACCCACCAGGAGCATAGAGAGGATTTAGCAACTACCGCATCACACATTACTTGTCTTGAGTTCTTCAAGAGACAATACATTTCTATAACTTTCACTATAAAGCATTGTTATAATTGTTCCGTTTTATTCTTAGTTGTGGTACTTAATTTCTTATTGCACCTAATTTACAAATTAAAGCTCATGAATATGCATGTATACATGTATATATGTGAAACTACATAACATACACACACATATATATAGATAGTTGATTGATAGCTGATAGCTGATAGATAGGATAGACAGACAGACAGACAAACAGACCATATGTGGGTACAGACCTCACTTGGGGTCGGTAGCAGTGACTAACTTGTGTTCATGCTTCTAGACCCACATGATCTCACTTTGTGATATGATTTCTCACCAGTATCTACTCTCCACAGAGAAAACAAGCTGTTGTATTTGGGTACATTTCTGTACTTAACTATAATACTTCTTGCAATATTGAATATTAGTTTTTTTAATATGCATGCCCTTCTCCTGTAATGCGGACTTTTGAAAGGCAGGTCTGTGTCTTCCTTGGTATGAGAAAGGAAATCACCAAATGCTATCTAAAAGGGAGACTAAAGTCAGGTACAAGTAGTGACAAAGGCAGTGTATAATGGAAAACTTGATTTCATATCTGTGCTTACCAATCTTTTCCACAGTGATAATGACTTCAGTAAAGCACCATGGAATAAGTTGGAGGATCTGGATTCTAGGAAGAAGTTGCTCTAGGCTAGAGGGAACTGGACCATGATGCATGCAGTATGCCTGGCTCCCTCTTTATTTGATTTGGTTACTATCACAAAAAGATCAGTACACCTTAGACATCTGCTCTATACTGAGGGTTAGCAAACACCTTTTATAAAGGTAGAATATAAATATTTTAGGCCTATGAACTGCAAGAATTCTGTTGCAAGTATCCAACTCTCTCATTGTTACATAAAAAGAGTTATAAATTTATAAACAAGTATGATGCTATTTCCAATAAAACTTTGCTACAAAAGCAGGCCTTTGCCCTGTGGGCCATTAGCTGACCCTCGTTTATGTGGATATTTTACTGCACAGACTTGGTATCATTTCCTTTCCATCATTTTTAATTTTGATACAATCTAATTTATTAATATGTTCTTCCACAGGTTCTTCTAATGCTATACCTAAAAACTTGCCTATCCCAAGCTCACAAAGAGTTTGGTTTTTGTTTGATTTTTTAAAAATAATCTTTGCTTCTGTGCCATGTAGCACATAATGAAGAGTGACCTTTGAAAGAAAGAATTCATACAAGAAAAGAAAGGAGAAAACAATACATGAGAGGGAAAAATAAATGAAAGATTTATTTCAGCCGGGCAGTGGTGGTGCACGCCTTTAATCCCAACACTTGGGAGGCAGAGGCAGGCGGATTTCTGAGTTCGAGGCTAGCCTGCTCTACAGAGTGAGTTCCAGGACATCCAGGGCCACACAGAGAAAAAACCAAAAAAGAAAAAAGAAAGATTTATTTCAAATAAAGGCTCTCACTTCCTTCATTCTTATTTTTTTCTGCACTAGATTCCTCAAGCCAGAGCACATGAATATGAACCTGAGTTCTGAACTCCCAGCCTCACTGATCTCTTTGACCTGTGATGTAGACTCCCGACTCTTTCAGTTCTGTAATGTGACTTTTCCCAACATACATGCCAATGTTAATGTGTACCCTAAACTGCTTTTAAAATTGTGCTTGATTGGTGCTGGGAAGATGGCCCAGGGGTTAATAGCACTGGCTGTTCTTGCAGAGGACCCAAGTTTTGCTCCCAGCACACGTGACAGCTAACAACCACCTTTAACTCCATCTTCAGGAGGTTCCAATACCATTTTCTGACTTTCAGAGGCATCAGGCCCACATGTGGTACACATAAACACAATACTGGCAAAATATCCTTTCACATAAAATAAATAAATCTAAAATTAAAAGAAAGAAGAAGAAAGAAAGAAAAGAAAAGAAGATTCTGTTGCTGCCCAATAGCACCTCCCAGGAGTCCAAGTTTTCTACATATGAACCTTGAAAGGACATTCTTAAATCCACAACAGCCCCTACTTTATATACATGATTGTTCTCAGAGAAGAGAGTCTGCTCACAGCCCCAGCTCCTAAGCAGTTATACTGAGATGCCAACATAAGTCTGTCTGATTTGGCTCTGGCTCCCACTCTTAAGTTAGCTTAAGGTTAAACAATCACAAATTTGAACTTTCATGTGCTGAAAATTGGGGTTCTAACATGGCTTTCATCCAATAGTGCAGCCAACATTTTCTAAGGATTCTGATGCACTACCTCCATCTTACACAGAACCAAACTGAACAAGGAATGACAAAAGCACGACATTTGCCCCAGCTCAAATCTACTGCTCTGAACTACAGCATTGTGTAACTGCTCCTGACCTTGGCTGAGGGTGTGCATACCTTTCCTGATTTAAAAAAGAAAAAAGAAAAGGGATATGTTAGCACCCAACTGAACTATTTTTAACTTTTTATAAAAAAAAATATTCTAGGTGTATGGTGTTTTCCTTGCATTTATGTCTGTACACTACATGCATGCAGTGCCCCAAAAGGCTAGAAGAGGGTGTCAGAACCCCTGGGACTGAAGTTACAGATGGCTGTTAGCTGCCACATGGATACTGGAAACCAAACCTGAGTCCTCTGCATGAGCAACAAAGTGCTCTTAACCACTGAACCATTTAAAGAATTAAATAAATGCTTTTCATATAGGTAAATTCTAAATACTTAGAAAGCACCATAAATTACTATTATTGAATTAACTGTTATTAACAATTGAGTCACATAATTTTCAATTTACATGTGACTTTGTATAAGTGAATTGATTTCTCTGAATCTAGGGTTTTTTTGTTGGTTTGTTTGTTTTTTGAGACAGGGTTTCTCTGTGTAGCCCTAGCTGTCCTGGAACTCCCTCTGTAGACCAGGCTGGACTCAAACTCAGAAATCCACCTGTCTCTGCCTCCCAAGTGCTGGGATTAAAGGCGTGTGCCACCACTGCCCGGCTAGGGATTTTTTTTTTTTTTTATCTATAAGAACTTACTTTATGGTTTATGAAGATTAATTAGAATCTGATTAGAGCAGGTATCAGTAAGGGGCAGTGACCAGGTTCCAGAGGATTCATAGAACTGCCAGTCATACAGCCCTCAGCAGTCAGTTACAACAGGCATTAGAGCCAAAGTAGAAATGATAATAAATGTCTCTGCATTGCCTGGACTTTAATTGTCCCTTCTTCTCAAGATTCAGTATTGGTATCAATATTGTCTTGAGAAAGCATCTCCAATAGATTCCAATTTGTAGCTATAGTGTATAATGCATTAAGACATGAAGGGTATGCTTGGGCTCACATAGATCACAGAAATCTTATCATCTCTGTGGAATGATGCTTGTCAGCCAGGAGCACCAGGATTTCTCTGTATGCTTCAGGAACTGACTCTAAACTTTAAAACATCTAGGCTAATTTGGACCCAGTCCTATTATTCTCTGTTGTTATGAAGTTAGGGCTTATGGTATATGATGAAACCTGTGTTCTAAGAATATTTCAAAGCTGAATTACCTCCCCAAAGATTTCCAATTGGAAATAGAAGAGGCAATTTGCTGTAGCTTGTTTGAGCTAAACAGAATCTCCTAGGAAAATAGCTCCAATAATGAGCAAGGGTAATGAGGAGGGGTGTGAAAATCATTGACTGTAATGGAACATCCATAGTTTGAAACATATTTACATTGTGACATAAATGTACACAGACAGAGAGAGAGAGAGAGAGAGAGAGAGAGAGAGAGAGAGAGAGAGAGAGAGACTTGTTGGAGCCTTCTCACTATTTCTAAGGCACAGTTCCCAAGGCTTGGAGGCTTGGGTGTTAGCTATGCCATCTTGGAGAATGTCGATGCACTGAAGTAGCTGAGTCAGTGGTCCAAGTGCTTCACACAGATATTTAGGGTTGTCCCTGTTTATGTCATTATGTGTACATGGTCTGGATGTGGCACTTGCCATTCTCCATGGTGAAGCACTTCAAGTAATCTCAATGGTGAGTGTGGAGAGTCTTTTGGGGTTGCTCAACAAGAACCTGACATTTGGCCAAGGACAAAGAAACCGGCTTCAGGCAAGAATCTGTTGTTAGGCCAAGGACAAAGGAGTAAGTTCAGGCAGGAATTTGATTTTAGGGTAGAACAAAGAAGTAGGCTTCAGGCATGAATATGACATTGGGCTAGGACAGGGAAGTAGGCTCAGATATCTCCGGTCATCCTGATAAGCCTTTAGAAACAGTGATCTCGGGATTCACCAAGGGATTTTGTTTACTGCCTTGTTTGTTCCTTGACTATTTGTGTTTATTGTATTGCTTGTTCCTCAACCTAGAACAGACCTTATTGCTTGCATGTAATTAAAATGGTATTAAAGAGGATTGGGAAAAAATAAACCTGCCTTCAGTCTCAGAATTGACTGAGGCCATGCTACAGTATTGTCTAATTGTCTCTTCCTTTTTAATTCTTACTCCTGCGCTGGAGAACCTGACTGAGCAAATGGGCTTGGTCAGATGAGGTTCTACATCACACAGATTGGACACCTCAATTATCCGTGAGTTCTGTATTTTCAACTTTGGAAGCCTGGCATCCCAGGATGCCCCCATCCTATGGTGCCCACCAAGGACCAGGTATTACAGAGGAGTAAAGCATATTTACAACTGTTTCTCAGCTCCCACTGAGACTTGGGGCTACAGAGGAGAAGTCTACCATCTGGGACCTGAAATATGCCCATCCTCTGTATTGACTAAGCTGGAAGCAGGCTCCTTGTCAATAAGCAGTCTCCACCCAGGTTGCACTCCAGTAGAAAAAATATCAAGGTCACCCCTTAATTAAAAGCATTCAGGAATGAAACCCGGACAGATTTGAGGCTTTGGGTTGTACCAGGGGAAGATAATGAAAAGCATAGAGTCCAGGGGCCCTCTGAACTCAGCCCTGTAATAAGATCAAATGTTCAATTTATCAAGAACCTAGTGTTTTAGTTTCTTGCCTCTTAGCACATGCTGCAAGTAGCATCCTGCTATGAAAGCTCATAAATGTAAGGCTCAGGAATGAACTGGAACCTGGCTATAGCCAGGAACAAGTTTACTTCTGGTCTTGGAAAACTGAGTCCCTCTTCTCCCGGTTGGGCCAGCCTTTGACATAGGAAGTCTGGGCTGTCACCCTCATTCCAGGCAGATTTTCTTAAGGGCTTTCAGCATACAGTATGCAAAGGACCCCTCTTATGAACTACGTCAGGCAGTGCTAGCAAATGTGTGACAGCTGTGCCATTCTCCAGAACCCTGGCACATTGGCAGTGTAGACCATCTCAAGCAGGCTTAATATGTTGAAACATTCAGATTTATTGTTTAGCATAAACCCAGGTACATAACTACAGACCCCCAATTCCAAGATTTTTCCCTTGTACTATGTGAGGCAAGGGGAACTGTGTCGCCAGATAAAAACTGAAAACTGTTTCCATTCAGAAACCTTGGTATTCTCATATCTGAGACTGATAGGCATTTCATCTGCTCCTGACCCAGTTCCTGTCCTGAAGCATGTGATTATGACATCCCAACATGAAGATCATGTAGCACAGAGTTCTCCATGCCAATGAGGTATCTAGATGGGCCTGCCCTGGGGGTTTAGCCAATAAGCTTCCCTTCCTGGATATTTCTTTCTGTAATGGGTATTTAATCTCTGGTCCACCCTAAGTAAGTTGTATATATCCATTTTCCACGATGAACATTGAATAAACAGTTTGAACAAGCAAGGACTATCTCTCCATGGGGAAGAGAACCTCCATGGGAAAGCCTTTTACAGACCCTAGCTGCCTAAGTCTCCTGCAAAAGGCCCCTCCATGCTCTGGACACTTAAAGCTAAGCAAAGACAGAGGTTCCCCACCTCCATCCCACCCTGGGCTTGTTCCCACTCTGGGCTTGTTCTTGCAAGCAGGACCCTCACAGATTCCTTGACTGGGCCCCCTTACTCCATTCAATTTCCAGTGGCAACTAGAAGCCTAAGAGTTTAGGAACCCCAGTCTCCTCAGCCTCAGCTTGTCTTGGTTCTCACCGGGGGTTGGGAATCCCATCTTAGGCTAATGCCTCCCAAGTGTAGTTCACACACCCAGTGGTGAGACAGAATGGGAAACCACAGTACTATTCTTCTATCTGAAGCCTTATAGGAATTTTTATTTTTCCTGAGATAAGTCACACTCTTTTTCTTTTGTTTTGTTTTTTGTTTGTTTGTTTTTGTTGTTGTTGTTTTGGTTTGGGTTTTTTTTTGTTTTGTTTTTCAAGACAGGGTTTCTCTGTATAGCCCTGGCTGTCCTGGAATTCACTTTGTAGATCAGGCTGGCCTGAACTCAGAAATCTGCCTGCTTCTGCCTCCTAAGTGTTGGGATTGAAGGCATGCGCCACCACTGCCCTGCATTAAGTCACACTCTTAAATGAGCTCCAAGTGCTAAATGCTCTATAATATCATAATGTCTCCTACTATCCTTCTTTTATATCTGGAGAGGCCAAGTAATCACATGTCAAGGTCATAATACATTGCAGTGCCCAAATTTGCAACCACTTTAATTTGATGCTAAAGTTTCCATTCTATCTTCTGTACTTGACATTTCTCACTACTCTAGGGCACATGCATTTTAAACAAGGCTTATGGAAAGGGCATACATTAGTTATTTTTTTTGGTAACTACGACAAAATACCTCCATAAACCCAAATTAAGAAAAGAAAGATGATTTGTTCTGGCTCACAGTTTTAGGGTACAGTCTATCCGTGCCAGAAAGTCATAGCAGCTAGAAAGTGAAGGGGGTGGTCTTCCTGTATCTGTAGTCATGAAGCAGAGAGAAAGGAGTGCTGGTGTTCAGTTTGCACTCTCTTTTTAATTTAGTCTAGAGCACTAGCCCATGGATTAGTATCCCTTACATGTAGAGTCAATTTTCCCACCTCAATTCAGTCTACAAACTCTTTCACAGATATGCCCAAAGGTTTTTCTCCCTGGTGATTCTAGATTCTGTAAAGTTGTAAATCAACATTAGCTATCTCTGGGCATATGGACTACTTCTAGTAAAACATGGTTGCAGCAGGGTGCTTGTAGATGGATGCTTGGTTTCCTAACCACTGTGATTAAGGAGAGGCTCCCTGGCCAGTTACTACTGTGGTCCTTTACCTCTGAATTTTTGAACTGGAATCTTGGTCTACTCATCACATCAAATGAACTCTTCTACTTTCCTTGCTGTCTTCCCTAGCCCTATGTTCCTGGAACAATACAATCCTCTTTAGGCTTGAGCTATTGGGTATAAACTGCTACCATCTTGGCACAGGCATTGGTATCTTAGCGAGGTGAACTGAGTGACTTGTTCTAGGCCTGGATTTGATCTCATGTTTGTCTGAATCCAGACTCTGGTGTTCTTTCAGCCCAGTGTTTCTTTTCAGTCCCTAGTTTCATTAAAAGATGGTTTTGATAATTTGGATACTGTCTCTATGCCCTTTAGTCAGTTTGGCTAAGGGTTTATCTATCTTGTTGATTTTCTCAAATATACAGCTCTTGGTTTTGTTGATTTTTTGTATTGTTTTCTTTGTTTCGAATTGGTTGATTTCAGCCATGAGTTTGGCTATTTCCTGCCATTTACTCCTCTTAGGTGTGTTTGCTTCCTTTTGTTCTAGAGCTTTCAGGTATATTGTTAAGTTGCTAGTGTAGGATCCACTCCAATTTCTTTATGAAAGCTCTTAGTGCTATGAATTTTCCTCATAACACTGCTTTCATTGTGTCCCATAAGTTTGGATATGCTGTGCCTTCATTTTTATTGAATTCTAGAAAGTCTTTAATTTCTTTCCTTCTTTATTCCCTGACCAAGTTATCAATGAGTAGAGTTGCTCAGCTTCCGTGAGTATGTGGGCTTCCTGTGGTTGTTGAACTCCAACCTTCCTCCATGGTGATCTGATAGAAGGCATGGGTTATTTCAATCTTCTTGTATCTGTTGAGGCTTGCTTTGTGCCCAATTACGTGTTCAATTTTGGAGGAAGTTCCATGAGGTGCTGTGAAGAAGGTATATTCTTTTGTTTTTGAATGAAATGTTTTGTAGGTATTTGTTAAATCCATTTGGTTCATAATTTCTGTTAGTTTCACTGTGTCTCTGTTTAGTTTCTGTTTCAATGATCTATCCATTGGTGAGAGTGGGGTGTTGAAGTCTTCCACTATTATTGTATGAGATTCAATGTATATTTTAAGCTTTAGTAAAGTTTCTTTTACAAATGTGGGTGTCCTTGCATTTGGGGCATACATGTTCAGAATTGAGATTTCATCATCTTGGTGGGTTTTCCCTCTAGTAGATAGACAGGGCCCCCAGTGGAGGGTTGAGCCCACTCACCTACCTTCAGATTTTTTGACTGAGAATTGTTCCTGTCTAAAAGAAATACAGGGACAAAAATGCAGCAAAGACTGAAGAAAAGACCATGCAGTGACCAGTCCAACTTGGAATCTATCCCATGTGCAGGCACCAAACCCTGACACTATTACTGTGCTTGCAAACAGGAGTCTAGCATGGCTATCCTCTGAGAGGCTCTACCAGCAGCTGCCCAAGACAGATGCAGATACTTACAGGCAGAATTGGACTGAGGTCAGGCCCCCTGTAGAAGAGTTAAGGGACGGACTGAAGGAGCTGAAAGAGATGACAATCCCATAGTTAGACCAACAGTATCAACTAACCAGGAACCCTCAGAGCTCCCAGAGACTAAGTTACAAACCAAAGAGCATACATGGGATGGTCCATGGCCCATGGCACATAAGTAGCAGAGGACTGCCTTGTCTGACCTCAGAGTGAGAGGATGAACCTTATCCTGTACAGACTTGATGCTCCAAGGAAGGGGAATGCTGGGGGGATAAGGTGGAGGTAAGTAAGTGCGTGAGAGGGGTGAGTGCACCCTCTCAGAGGCAAAGGGGAGGGGGAATGGGATGAAGAACTCTGGAAGGGGATAAGGGGCAGCATTTGGAATGTAAATAAATAAAATAATTTAATTAATAAAAGTAATAATAATAATAGTAATAATGAAGCATGAATGACTTATCCTACCTGCTACTTAGGGCACTTGCATTTTAAACAGTCTTCACGGAAAAACTGTTGTACCTGAAGGTCACAACTACAGGCAGTTCCCCCTCGAAAAGGCTCGAAGATCAGAGTGATGCAATCAACAAGAGGTTTATTATTTCCAATGCATTGGGGTCATCCTGCACATGAGGCAGAGGCAACCCTGTGGAGCCTGTTCAGGGACCTTATATAGGATTTTAGAGCAGCTGCCATTAGGTACAATGTGATTGGCAGAACAGTGTGACTTTTAAACTGATTGGTCTTTAGGGAATGAGGTAGCAGGGGCTTAATCAGCCCCTCCCTTCCAGCCTACTTGCCTTCTAACCTGTTTCTTCTCTGTGTTTGGAGGGGGGTAGGGGAGGAATGCTGATCCCACAGGGAATATCTGCTAGCTAGGTGGCCTTATCTCAGAAGAGGGGAGGAGGGGAAGAAAAGCATTTCTTTTATTCCATGGTCATTGGTTTTGGGAGAGCTTATGTTGACAGAGAATAAATGCTGGCCAGTTGGCCTTATCTCTAGGGAGGGAAGGAGGGGAGGAAAAGCAATTCTTTCAAAAATCATACTTTCATTACTTCTTTTTTTAACTATAAGAAAATATCTTACAATTTGGAGAAAGTTTGTTTGATACAGAGAAGCTATTATTTGGGAAAATGACAAAGCTGCTTTGCCTCTTGAAACCCCTTCTCAAGCCAAAGACAAGGAATGAATGTTGATTTATCATTTCCTAATTTAACTAAGCCAGGCACAAGAATCTCACGACATTATAAGTCCATGTGAACTTGTAGTTTTGCTGGTATCACTCTCCTGGGACCTGGGTCAGGTTCATTCTTCAACCATGATGATGAAAGAAAATAAACATTCTTTGGGTTTGAATGGCAGCTTTGCATTTGCTGGTTTGAATCAGAAGCCAATAGGAAAGCAAAGAAAAATGTGCAGATGTTTTCTTACTAGCCCTGGGCAGCATGTGCTAAGGCTAAGAGATTAGGAGGGGTCAATTGGTGCCCAGAGCTCACATCCCCAAACTGTTCTAAGCAGTATTAGAAATATTCAAACTGCACAGCCTTCAGAATGAGATGCCATAGTCCTGGGTATCCTGGGGTTAGAAGTGTGACTTCCTGTTAACAAGTAGCAAACAGGCTTTTAGCTGTCAACAACAACAACAACAACATGATGACAAATGCCTGTTATTGGAAATTATGAACCTTAGCTGTACTTCTAGTTTAGTCCATGTTGCATAATGCTTTCCCCCAAGTACCCTCTGACTATTCACACTCTTACTGGGACACATAAAGAGCACAAATGTGGATAATTAGTACTGTAGATAAATGAGAGAAATAGTGAAAATTTTTAACTCATGCACATTGCAAGCTCAACCATTCAGAGCTAACAATAACTGTAAATGGCCTTCCTCGGGTAGGTTTCTAGAGTTATATTTACTCTGCATGTAGGGCTCATTTTATATTCTATATATCTCTAAATGAGAACCAGTATAAAAATGTTGTGTCACAGTTTTTCATAACAGTCTCCTAGTTAGCATTAAAGGTCAACGACACAGCCTGGAATCATTTAAAAGAATGAAAGTCTCAAATGGGTACTTGTCTATCAAATTGGAATGACAGTGAGGAATTGTGTTGATGGTTAACTGTTACTGGAGGGTCCAGTCCACTATAGGTAGGACCATTCCTTAGGCATATGGTCCTAGATGTATAAGAAAAACCACAAAGCATGAGACACACAGAGAGAGCCAAAAAGCAGCATTTTACCAAAGATTTTGTTTTAATTTCCTGTTCTGACTTCCCTCTGTGGATGGACTGTGGCCAGGAAGTATAAGCCGAATCAATCCTTTCCTTCCTTAAGATGTTTTTGTTTAGGGTGTTTATTATAGAAACAAAAAGGAAACTAGAACAACTACAACAAAAAGAAAGGCACTTCCTTCAGTAGAAGCACAATGTTACAATTATCTGGATGTTTGGAACAGAGTCAGAGAAGGCATTAAAAAGGAAAAGTTGAGAGGAAGGGTGTGGAAGAGTTTTGTGGAATTGGATTAGTTTATATAACTCTGAGATTGGTTGGTAACTTTGAGAGTTTGTAAAAGTGACTTAACCTCTTGTCCCCCACCCCCCCTTTTTTTTTCTTGCAGACACTTGTCCATGTAAGGAGGAGGAAGGTATCAAAGAGTAATTTAACCAGAATTATACTAGTAATGGGTCAGTTATGTTGAGGTATTTGAGAGACTGTTAGTCTGGTAAGCTAATAGTTCAATGTCAAAGGTAGCAGCCATTGGACCCTGAATCTAAGATGGGGTTTTGAAGTCTTTCTTATTCTCAATTTCATGTGAAGGAGGCTTTGAATTAACTTCTCTATGATCCTTCTTCCTTCTATGTTCACCCCCACCTACAGCATATCATACATAGGAAAACACTGACAAAGCCAAAGAAGCCATGGGGGGGGGGGGTGTTGACAATAATTAACAGGCGTTTTCATAGTACCTAGCAAAGAGTACACAAGGAAATGGTCTGACTGAGTTGATAGGTCAGTTACACAGATATGATCAGCACACACCATATACATTAAAGGAAATGTCACACAGTACTGTATAAGTATATATAATTGTTAGGTGATTAAAAGTACATTTCTTTAAATTATCAAATCATTCCTGTCCTTCTAAAGGCCCTAGGGAATCCTGTTTCCTGCAGTCTTCTGTCATTTGTTGTGATAATTATCCTTAAAGATAATTCATGGAGGCTGAAGAGATAACTCAGTTGATAAAGTGCCTGCCACACTTTTATTTTTAAAAAAGGCTGCTTGTGCCAGAATGCACTTGTAATCCTAGTATCGGGAAGGCAGAGACCTGAGGATGCATGGGGCTTATTAGCTAGCTAGCTGAACCTACTTGTTGAGCTCAAGATAGACACCGTCTCAAAACCCAAGATGGATGACTTCAGAAGTATGATATCTGGAGTTGTCTTTGGGGCATGTCTTTATTGTACACATAGCACCCACATGCACATAGCACATACATGCACATATGCACACACAGGAACATATATATTCACAAACAAATATTAATCATTGGCCTAACTCACCTGATACACACACACACACACACACACACACACAGATTGCTCAAGGGTATACTATTAATCACAATTTTTGAGCCAAATTTGAAGCAAGCTTTATTAAACAGTGGCCAGATCCATGAACACTGGCCAGGTCCATACCCAGGATTCCCAGAGTATAGCAGTAAATTACATTTGTCAGGGAGCCTATAAAGGCAAATCCCACAAGGCTACACACTTCCTACCTTCATCCATTCAGGGACAATAGATACTTAGCTTGTAACCCTGCCCACTATCTACCCACATTATGGATGAAAGGGGAATAGTTTAGTTCAACCCTGCTTATGTCAGACAGAAGCCATTTAACTTCCCGAAGTGAAACCTTCTTTCATTTTCTGGCCTCCTGGTAAACTCTCCATGAACTTAATATATTTTATGGCCAATAGACTTATGCTAGTCTGAATGAGATGACCTCCAGAGTCTGAACATTTGAATACTTGGACCTCAACTGGTGTCTGTTTGAGGAGACTTAGTAGGTATATGGGACTGTGGGTGGCATTTGTGAGCATAAAGATTTGTGTTATTTTGAGTTTGCTCTCTTTGCTTCCTCTTTGTGGTTTGAGATGTGAGCCCTTGGCTCTCAGCTTCCAGTTCCAGCAACTATTGCCTGCCTGCTGCTACACTTCCCTGTCATGATGGTGACAGACTCTGATTCCTTTGTCCCTGGAACTATGAGCCCCAAATAAGCTCTTCCATCTATTAACTGCCCTGGTCATGGTGTTTTATTGCAGCAATAGAAAAGTAACTAACAAAGGGGAGAGGAGCTCTTAGAAATTTGTCTTTGTTAAGGATTAGAATTGCTGATGTAAATTTTCTGTCAGTCACATGTGTTGCATAGAGAGCTATGGCTACTATCTAGCTTTGTGTGGCTATTTGGTTGTAGTTTTAGTAGAGATGGAGGTGATAATAAAGAAAGTATATAGATGGCTCAATGGTCAACATTTCTTCCTTTTCTTCCAGATGACCTGACTTAAGTTTCACAATTGCCTGTAACTTTAGCTCCAGGTTTAAAAAGAGAGCATACAGGAATATCAATCAGCATGAATAAAACTCAAGGGGAAACCATTTAATCTTCTCAGCTTATGGCACAATTTTTTTCACTAAGTTATTATTCATGATCATACTTACTGCCAATTTTTAAAAACAATGGGGCTCCTAGGAGAAAAGAATCCTCTACTGGTGAGCAGTTCTTTTTATTTTAGAGGTTTGTACCACCCCATGGTTGAGTTCATCTACCAGCAGAGGTCAGTGCCAATACAAGAGTTACCCATCTAAGACACTCCTTTTTTCTGGAAGGAGATTTCCTTTGTTTGTTTGTTTCATTGGTTGGAGGGTTAGATGTGTGTGTGTGTGTGTGTGTGTGTGTGTGTGTGTGTGTGTGTGTGTGAGAGAGAGAGAGAGAGAGAGAGAGAGAGAGAGAAAGAGAAGGCTTTCCACTGAGGCCAGAAGAGGGCATTAGATCCCCTGGAGCTGGAGTTACAAGCAGTTATGAACACACATACACACACCCCCATGTGGGTGTTGGGAACCGAACTTGGTTCCTTTGGAAAAACAGCACATGCTCTTAAGTGCTGTGCCATCTTTCCATCTTCCTCTCCAGAGAATTTAAAAAGGCAGAGGGACATCACTTCATCAGCTGTTTTATAATCCAAATCATTGGTTTTGCAAAAAGATTGATGATCAGATACTTCCTCTCACCATTTTCTGGTCTTTGTAATTCAAGTGAGGACACCTCACACTAAGTATTTTATCATGCATAACTTTATTATTCCAAGACACTCTTGCCCAAACAAGTGTATTTGTAAGTGATGGCATCCCTGTGTCCCTCCAGTTCCATCTGGCACCTGTTGCATGTGCACATTTAACTTACAACCTGGTGTTTTATACTTTGGGCTAAGTAAAGTGGGGAAGGAGCAGGGAAACTTCATTCATTGGGCCAAGTTCCCAGGATGGGCAATTTGGCTGCCTGTGAAAGAATTTCAGTTGTGTAGGAATCATTCAGCAAGATTCAAAGGAAGAAATTCCCAGGTTAAGTGTGGTGCACTGTGTATACCTTCCCACAAGAGAGGAATGCGGTCAGTGCACAGATGCTAGATGCTCCCCAGCTAACCTCTGCAGGACTGTAGAAAACCTCTTTTGGAGAGCTTTTCATGAAAAATCAAAGAATAAACTGTCCATGGTGCCTCATGACTGTGTTCCTAGCACTTCGGAGGCTGAGAACTGTAGCAACGCAATAAATAAGAAGCATAAGAACAAGGGTACAGGGTAATAGAGCATTTTTGAAATAAATTCAGACTCTCAGGATGCTAGGATTGAAGAATAGGCACAGCATGCCCATCACCAGGTAGAATCTGCTTGAATATCTTGAGGTACAGAAAACACTATCTTCATAGTAAGTAGAAATCAGTCTCCGTGATGACTTACCATCCTGGGAAAACATTTGGAGTTTGTATTGGTTTGAATGAGAAATGTCTATATCAACTGTTGTATTTGAACACTTGGTTGCCCCCCACCACACCATTTTTTGTGCTTCTGGGGAAGTTAAAAAGTGGACCTTTGCTGGAGGAAGCATGTCACTAAGGGTGATCTTTGGGTGTACAGCCTGGATCTACTCCGTATTCTCACTTTGCTTCATGTTTGGTGATAAAATGTGATCAGCCAGCTTTCTGCTCCACCCATTTGCTTAGCATACCTTCCCTCCCACTGTGGCTTTTTTTTTTTATGTGAATGCTAACATTTATTTACATCCTAGGCTAAATGTTCAAGAGGTATATGTTAAGCACACAATTAGAAGCAATGATGCCTTAAATTAGCCTCACCAAGAATGTGTATGGAAGCTCCTTGGAAAACCAAGATAAGATTTTCTTTGCTCTATTTTGTGCTTTTGAGGTACCTTGGCCACAGAAGCCTTTTATTTTTATTTGTTTATTTATTTATTTACTTATTTATTTTTACATATAGGTTTATGAAAAATGGAGGTACAAAAGGGCATTTTCTGTCTCACATCAGAAGGCTGTCCAGTGCTTTCATTAACCTGTGAACTTCACCCCTCCACCTCTGCCTGTTTTTGGAAAGAAAATGTATAATTGGGATAAACATTTTGTATTATCATAAGTTTTTTAACTCCTGATGAGGCAAATACTTTGTAGTTATTCATTTAATGAGCTTCTTTTTATGAAATTCTCTGACCTCAGTCTTGTGTTCTAAATGGAAAATAGAAAGGAAAAGAACATTGGCATTTTGACCCCATTGAGGACTGAGGTCATATATTTCATCGGTTGCATTATGTGGTTAAACTGTTACAAACCATTCCTTAGTTTTAATCTCCTGGAGTTGCTAAAATAAAATTTAAAATTAAAGAGAAAGTACTAAGTAATTTAGAATGACTACTCCAGATTGTTTCTTGGGACCATTTGCTTGGAAAATTGTTTTCCAGCCTTTTACTCTGAGGTGTCTGTCTTTGTCACTGAAGTGCGTTTCCTGTATGCAGCAAAATGCTGGGTCCTGTTTATGTATACAGTCTGTTAGTTTATGTCTGTTTATTGGGGAATTAAGTCCATTGATGTTAAAAGAGATATTAAGGAATAGTTATTGTTGCTTCCTGTTATTTTTATTGTTAGAGGTGGAATTATGTTTGTGTGTCTATCTTCTTTTGGGTTTGTTGAAAGATTACTTTCTTGCTTTTTCTAGGGTGTAGTTTCCCTCCTTGTGTTGGAGTTTTCCATTTATTGTCCTTTGTAGGGCTGGATTTGTGGCGAGATATTGTGTAAATTTGGTTTTGTCATGGAATATCTTGGTTTCCCCATCTATGGTAATTGAGAGTTTTGCCAGGTTTAGTAGCTTGGGCTGGCATTTGTGTTCTCTTAGGGTCTGTATGACATCTGCCCAGGATCTTCTAACTTTCATAGTCTCTGGTGAGAAGTCTGGTGTAATTCTGATAGGTCTGCCTTTATATGCTACTTAACCTTTTCCCCTTACTGCTTTTAATATTCTTTCTTTGTTTTGTGCATTTGGTGCTTTGACTATTGTGTGACAGGAGGAATTTCTTTTCTAGCCCATTCTATTTGGCGTTCAGTAGGCTTCTTGTATGTTCATGAGCATCTCTTTCTTTAGGTTAGGAAAGTTTTCTTCTATAATTTTGTTGAAGATATTTACTGGCCCTTTAAGTTGGGAATCTTCCTTCTCTTCTATACCTATTATCCTTAGGTTTCATCTTCTCACTGTGTCCTGGATTTCCTGGATGTTTTAGGTTAGGAGTGTTTTGAATTTTCTTTGACTGTTGTGTCAATGTTTTCTATGGTATCTTCTGCACCTGAGATTCTCTCTTCTATGTCTTGAATTCTGTTGTTGATGCTTGCATTAATGACTCCAAATCTCTTTCCTAGGTTTTCTATATCCAGGGTTGTCTCCCTTTGTGATTTCTTTATTGTTTCTATTTCCATTTTTAGATCCTGGATGGTTTTGTTCAATTCTTTCATCTGTTTGGTTGTTTTCCTGTATATCTTTAAAGGATTTTTGTGTTTCCTCTTTAAGGGCTTCTAGCTGTTTACCTGTGTTCTCTATATTTCTTTAAGGGAGTTCTTAGATTCCTCTGTCATCATCATGAGATGAGATTTTAAATCGGAGTCTTGCTTTTCTGGCGTCTTGAGGCATCCAGGGCTTGCTGTGTTGGGAGAATTGGGTTCTGATGATTCCAAGTAGCCTTGGTTTCTGTTGCCTATGTTCTTGCCCTTGCCTCTCTCCATCTGGTTATCTCTGATGTTAGCTGGTCTTGCTGTCTCTGACTGTGGCTTTTCCCTCCTGCAAGCCTGTGTGTCAGCATTCCTGAGAGACCAGTTCTCTCCTGGAGGGATTTGGGTATGGAGAGCTATGGCATAGGGTCAGCTTTGGGGCACAGATGGAAACTGTAAGGATCCTGTCCCCTGCTGTTCCTTGGTTCCTGTGTCCTGAGGGCTTTGAGTGGGTCCCTCTTGGGCCATGTATTTGAGCCGAAGTGGTGGTCTTACCTGTGCTCTTAGGTGTGTCAGCACTCCTGGGAGACCAGCTTTCTCTTGGCAGGATTTGGGTATGGAGATCTGTGGCTCAGGGTCAGCTCTGGATGCAGATGGAAACCGAAAGGATCCTCTCATGGTGCCTTCTAACTCTCTGAAATAATGAGCCAAAATGGTCCCTTTCTTCTTTAAGTGATTTGGTCAAGGTGGTTATATATATATATATATATTTTCCCCACACCATAGGAAAGAGTAGTGGAAGACTGTCTATTCACCATGTAAGTATTATAATCTATACTCTAATAACAATTACTATTTAAGCATTCCCTATTACATGAGAAATGCTGCCACATACTTATAGGAGAACACAAGTTAACCTTTGTAATAGTTTTCTCCTTTTAGGGTTGGAAACATTGAGTGACAGGAGGAAATAATAAACTTTCTAGAAACCATTAGAATTAGGTAGGGTTCCACACAGATTTGTGCATCATGCACCATAGGTCTAGGGTAGCTAAATTGGACAAATGTGAAGCATGGTGGAGAAATATTGACAAGAGAAAAGAACACATACTAAGATTTTTAGTTGTGGAGAGTATGAAAAGTTTTAAAAAATGATTTTGTCAGACCAGAGAGATACCTCTCCTGGTAAAAGGCTTGCCTCGTAAGCATGAGGTTTGATTTCCATCCCCAGAACCCATGTATAACCTTTAGGCATGATGATTAGAACATGGAAAGTAGAGGCTGACTCTTGGTGCTATGGCTACCAGGTTTAACCTTTTTGGAGAGTTCTGCCAATTATTGTAGAGATCAGTAACACCAAGTGATCAAAAATCAAGAGAATAGTTACATAATATAGGGCATTGATCTTGAAACTAGAAAATGATATAAATTACTGAAGAAGAAATTAAACAAATTATATTTAAAGTATGTATACACACACATACACACACACAAATATATATATATATATATATATATATACACACACACACACAAATACAGGAGAAAATAACTTTTTAACCAGAATAAAGTAACCAACAATTTTAAGAATGTTTGAAAAATATGGAAAACCAAAAACAAAATGTAAAAGAAATATTTATTTGTGACAATAATTGTAGTTAGGCCAAAATAAATAAATAAGTTTAAATAGTTGTATGTGATCTAGCAAGCACATCAAACTATGAGAATAAGAACAAGGATACCTAGTGAATAGAAAATTCAACCAAAGAACCACCACCTAAAACTGTTTTGTGCCTGCTCATCTAGTGAATGGGCACACCACCAAAACCCACATTCAAAAGTAGGTATAGAGCTGAACAGAATATTATGTTGTAGAACCATCAACTTGGGACCTCTGTAAGACCAACAGGACAGGACACCCATGTAATTAGCAAAGAAGGATTTTTAATTAAGCAGCTCGAGCTGGGCCACCATGAAATGGTGATTCTGAGTGCAGAAATGATTGAGTATTTAAGGGCAAAAACCACAAGCAGGTGGGGGCTTGGGAACTCTCTTGGGAACTTTTCATCAAGGCTTGCAATCCATCAAGGCTTGCAGAACAATGATGTTACACAAGGCTGGTCAAGGACGTGGTTAGTTCCTGGAACAGTCTGCACCTTCAGTATAGGAGTTTAGGTTCCCAGGCCCTCAAAGTACACACAAAATGGAATCTGAAAATCAAGATGGGGTGAGTTATGCTGTCTTTTTAATCCTCTCAATGTCAGGATTCTCCAATAACAATTTCAAGTTTGACAGTTCCTGTGAGAATCTACAGAGCTCAGCACAGCTGTCTTAACCATGGTGATTACAGTGTAATGACACAGGCTATTCAAATCAACAAAAGAAAAAAATGCTATGCAGGTAAGAGCCAGCTCTGTTCTCCCTGGGAGAACACATAGCCGGTGCTTCATTCTCCTACTCTGAGTGTGTGACAACACACAGGCACTGTAGTTAGGCAGAGGCAGCTAGAGTTTTTACTGGAGTCATTCACAGAGGCTTATGTGACTAATGTAATTTCTCCAGTCACCAGTTTCAGCTCCACCCTACAGGTCAAAATAGTCTAGCATGGCTCAGGGTCTTAGATGGTAGAAAACATGGCTCAACTGTAAATCATATTGTTCACATAAATTATCTGGTGTGTGACCAAGCCAGCTCAGGTAGTCAACAGGTCTCCAGGGAGGGAGGGAGGATTGAAAAGAAAAAGACAATTAGACAACACTGGAACATGACCCCAGCCAGTGCTGAAGCTGAAGAGATTTTTGGTTGGTTGGTTGGTTGATTTTAGTCTGCTTTTATATCATTCTAGGTACATACAAAGAATATGGCCATTCCTAAGGCATAAACAGAGTAATTAAGGAACGAACAAAACATAAGCAAAGGTCCCCTGATTACTGTATCAAGGTCTTAACAAGACCCATCAAGATACAAAGAACACATTCCTCAGCTGTATTCATCTTGAGCCTACTTCCTTGTCTTAGCCCAATGTCAAATTCCTGCCAAATTCCTAGAAGGCAGTACCAAGAGCTCTCCTCAAGTGTGGATCAACTTCTCAGGTAAATAAAGACATTCTTCTCAGGTAGGATATTCCAAGAATTCAGTGGGACTTGGCAGAGAGCTGAGAATTGTCTTGTTTTATTCACTCTTTGCTCTGGTTGTATTTTCTTCTTCAGGGAGTGCCAAATACTAGAGCCCCAGAGAGCTGCAAACTGTCCTGCTAGCATCTGTATAGGTCAAGTCTCACACTCCATGTATTGAGAGTGCCAGAGTCGACATGGGATGAGAACCTGTAGTCACTCTGGAAGAGAAGGGCCTACTAGAGGGTCAAGCATGAAGAAAATGCTTCAGTAATTAGAGGGAAACAGATTAAAGAAACAATTGAAACCTATGTCATCAATTGGGCACAATTGCTTCACAGTAATGAGGCCCATTCAATAGGTACAAATGCAAGTAAGAACACAATGAGAGCACATACTTTTACCAGGATGATATCTGTTGTGGTTGTTTTCATGAATAGGCTCATATGCTTGAATGTTTGGACTCCACCTAGTGAAACAGTATGGGAAGGATTGGTGTAACAAAATTTTAGCAGAGCCATGTGTCTGGCATGAATACTGAAGTGAAGGCACCTAGACTTTGCAGTAGTCTTTTGTAAATAGTCAGTGAGTGTTATCTGAGGTTTATGGAGATTCTCTTCTGAAGAATTCACAGAGCCTTTGCATAACTCAGTCCCAAGACATATCTGGCAAACTAGGAAGTCTCCTATAGCTGAGAATTGCTTAGGGAAGGGTACCTTTTGGCAGCTCCTAAATCAGATAAGAGGTTTTGGTATGTGGAAATTGACATGCTAAAAGTACAGTCTGTATAACAATGAAGAGACTCAGCAGTTGAATCTTAACAGAGGCTGATCTACCTGCTGCCCAGAAGCCTAAATTCATCCTACAGTGTCTCTGTCTTTGATTAGTCAACTGTCTGGCAGACCCAGTGCACTTATATTTGCACCCAACGTTGTGGGTGTTAGGGGAAAAGGGGGTCTGGACAATCCAGGACTGAAGATAAAGTACTGAAAGAAATGCTTTTCCTCCCCTCCTCCCCTCCCTAAAGATAAGGCCAACTGGCCAGCAGATATTCTCTGTCAACATAAACTCTCCCAAACAACAATGGCCCTGGAATGAAAGAAATGCTTTTCCTCCCCTCCTCCCCTCTTAGATAAGGCCACCCAGCTAGCAGATATTCCCTGTGGGATGGGCATTCCTCCTCTCCCCCCCTCCAAGCACAAGGAAGAAACAGGTTAGAAAGCACATAGGATGGGAGGGAGGGGCTGATTAAGCCCCTGCTACCTCATTCCCTAAAGACCAATCAGTTTAAAAGTCACACTGATCTGCCAATCACATTGTACCTAATGGCAGCTGCTCTAAAATTCTATATAAGGTCCCTGAACAGGCTCCACAGGGTCGCCTCTGCCTCATGTGCAGGATGACCCCAGTGCATTAGAAATAATAAACCTCTTGCTGATTGCATCGCTCTGATCTCTGTGTCTTTTCGAGGGGGAACTACCAGTAGTTGCGACCTTTGGGTCCAACAGTACACTCACAGAGTAAGTGAGACTCCAGGATTGGGCAGGGTCATGAGGAATCCCTTATCAAGCATTGTTAAAATGCTTGATAAAAAATGAAAGGCATTAACTACATATACATTTATGGCAAATATTGCAGATACAAACAGGAAGGCTCCTGAGACAAAGAATAAAGGAGGGGAATATTTTAATCAAGGCCTACAAATAGAAAGCCTCCAAAATCAAAAAATAAAAGCAGGAAAAAAAAAAAAAAAAGCCCTTCAGAAGAAACAGAGGGGAAAAAAAAGACACTTTCTGAAATAAAAAAGAAAGTAGTTATTAGTTGGAAATCAACATAAATGACAAATCTGAAACCATTTAAAGAAGCAGTGGTGCCATATAAAATGATTCATTCTATGTAAGAGAGAATTTAAATGACTGGCCTACTCAAATATAAGTATTCCAAACAATGTGGAGGAATGGCAGCTAGAACTCAGAGCTCTATGGCTGAGAGATGTCTGTCAGCTCTTTTGGCCAAAGACTCACCAGAGCAGAGCAACAACACCTGGATTCCAGAGAATGGTGAGCTGACTCCAGTGCTGCAGCTAGAGCCAGCATGGCTGGTCCAGAACTTAGAATTTGTTTGTTTGCTTGATTTTCATTTACATGGGTTTTTTGTTGTTGTTGTTGTTGTTTTCCCCTCATAGCAAGAATAACTCAATATTAGTGGCCCCTTCATGAGAGAGCAAAAGGAATTAAAACAAGCCAAACTTCTAATACAGAAACAATTACAACCAGGACATAAATCACTAAGCTAGCACTGTTTTAATTTCCAAAAGTATTAGTTGTTCATTATATGGAAGATGTTCTCTTGATTGTCTAAATAATACTTAAATAAATGTTTAATTTTCACAGTAAATAAACTGAAAAAATAAAATTCATAATTTTGAACTATATCATTGGATATTGAGATTTGGCTCTGTTCTTTAGGTTGATTTTTGAAAACTCTTGGCTAAATTCTATAAAATGTAACACCCGAAACAAAACATGTTATTAGCTTATTAAATAATGTGGCAGTCAAGATGCTCATAGTAATAATCTCTTACTAATTGAAAAACCCAAACAAATATTAATTGAATCTTTGTTTTTTGAGGATGCCAATAGAGAATGTCAGCAAGCATATGGCCCTTGAAAGCTCAGTGAGCTCCTTTGGAGGAATGACTGGTTATAAAGCACAAGAAAGAAAGAAAGAAAGAAAGAAAGAATCCAAAGTCCATGAACTTCAGTATAAAAATCAAAGTTATATGCCATTCTAATGGTTTTATTAGATTTTAATAAATCTCTTAATAAAGTTATTGATTCTCAATATGCAGAAGTGGTTGTATTGCATGTATAAATTGCTGAACTTATTCCTGATAATTCAAGATTAACTTTGCTACTCATGCAACTACAACAAGCAATCCAGGACAGGAATCATCCGGCTATATCTATCACTCATATTCTGTCTCACACAGGATTGCCTGGGTCCTAACAAAATGAAATGAAGAAATTGATTAACTGTTTTTTGTTTTTTTGTTTTTTTGGCTTTTTTTTTTTTTTTTTTGCTGGTAATGGAAAAGTTTAATGGGAAGGGTGTTTACATAATTGTTGACAGAGTTAAGAAAACAAGGGATGGTGAAGCGTCCTACAGATAAAAGCATAAGGGAAAATGCCATCCACAGTCACAACTGAAGGGACAGAGACTGAAACAGTGGTGTAAGCTTTAATTTTTCTTTTAATACATTAATAAACTTTCTTTTTTCTTTTTTCTTTCTTTTTTTTTTAAGTTTTATTTTTTCATACTTTCTTTACATTTCAAATGTTTCCCCCTTTCCTGATCTCCTCTTTGGAACATCTCCATTCCCTCCCCCCTCCCCCTGCCACTATGGGGGTATTCCCCCACCCACCCACCTACCCACTCCCGTCATCCCTCCTTGGTATTCTCCTATACTGGGGGAGATTAACTATTGATAAGAATTGTGTTGAAAGCTTCAAATTTTCATTAAAAATACCACATTAATAATAAAGGCTTAAAAAAACTTTTTCCATTATCTGACAATAAGCTAAAAAATTATTAAAAACTGTTGTCCTTGTTGCTTGTATAATCAAATTCCTTTACCTGTGGATAATCCTAAAGGTACAGAAAGAAATGAAATTTGACAAATAGATATATTTCATTTTACAGAACTGGAAAATTAAAGTATATGCATCATATTACTAATAGGTACCGATACATGAGCTTCAGTAGACATCTGCTTTGGGTTCTGAAAAGGGTAATTCTATAAAGGGCATACTGATACAAATAAAAACTGGTCATGTTCCTGTTTATGTTTCCAGTAAAAGGAAACTATTGTTAGCATGTTATAACCTAAAGCACATCACAGGGATATCATATAATCTTACAGGATGAGCAATTGTTGAAAGATCTAATAGCACTCTAAAAGAGATTTCTCTTAAACAAAAGGGGGACACGAGGGCTTCCAGGGATAGATTGTATAATGCTTTACTAACTTTAAATTTCTTAAATTCTGATGAAGAAAGGACTGCTGAACGACACTGGATTGTGGGAAAACTGCTGAATTGAGTCTGCTTGTGTACTGAAAAGCTGTTTTACCATGTGTAAACCAGGTGTTTATGGTGGGGGAGAGGTTATGTTTATGTTGCTGCAGGAGATGAAAAGTTGTGGATACCATTGAAGCTGATAAAATTCGACATGAGCAAAAGAAGTTTCTTGAATGCTTTGGCTGCTGACCTGAATGACACGGCTCTGGGAAAGAAGAGAGATAGAAAGCTCTAGAAGCAGATGGTTGACCCTCCTACCTATGGACAGTTTAAGAAATTGTCGATAAAAGAGAAAGGACAATGTGACTGACTGAGAGAGCCTTTGGATGCTACAACTTTGTTCTTTACTATGATACGTGGTAACTGTACAGGTAACAGGTAGCAGGAACCAATCATACATATTGGGTCTATCTTCCTAATACTCCAGTTGACATATCTCTGTGATGGTTGATGGATTTTCTTGGCTGCCTGATCCTTATCATCGCTGAGGACCTGCTGAGCCTATGGAGGAGGGTAATGAAATAAAACATTATACAGTGGGAGTACAAGGGAATTCCCGTTTGTATTGGTAATGGAACTCAATGTCTAAATATTACTTTTCAAGTGTGGTTATCTATAGTTAATACTACCCAGGATTTTCATAATAAATTTAGCATGCTTTATGCATCTGGTTTTAAGAGAAAGGAGATTAATATTGTGAGATGTGGGTTACCAACAAGGAATCTAACTGGATACATTGTCAACAATGTAAAAGTGAGAACCCTCCATGCTTGCTAATATCTCCTATGGAGAAGTCAATGATTGGAGCCATTATGGGCTCCAGGAAAATATTCCCACTATACTTTATCTTTTAGATTAAAATCAACCCTTTTCAGTATGTGTACTATTACCTTATTTGTTACTGAAAAGGTTTGTATAATGGCACCCTAATGATTATAGTATCACTTGCGAACTCTGTATTCTTCATACCTGTGTTAATACTAGTATGTCTTTAGAGATCCCTTCTGAAAGTTTGTACATCTCAGAGCAAGTGCAGCAGTCTAGATACTGGTGAAAGTGTTAAGGCCATGGCAAGGCTCACCTGTGATGATTCTAGTACAGAAGATCCTTGAAAGAATATTAAGAAGAACTCGTTGGATGGTTGGACTGATTGTTGCTGTAGTTCTGGGAATTACTGCATTAATTGCAACTGCTGCTACAGCTGGACTGGCACTTCATAAAGAAATTAAAACTACTAATTAAATTAGAGACTGGTGTTGGCATGCTACAGAACTTTGGACAATAGAACATATAGTTAGATGGTTAATGAAATAGCTGATTTGAGACAAGCTGTAATTCTAATGGGATATCAGTTAGAAATACTGAGAGAGCAAATAAAATTAAAGTGTCATTAGAATGTAACTTCTTATTGTATTACACCTTTAAGGTTTAATGATAGCAAGTATAACTGGGAAAGGTTAAAACACATTTGTTGGGTCATCTTAATTCTTCTCAAATGATGTATGATTTATAGCAAGAAATTGAGGAAACTCTCAAAAAGGTTACCTTATGTAACAGGAATGGCTACTATGGAAAGCCTTGTGGATATAGGAGCTTCATTTATTCCTGTGCATCATTTTAATAGATTTCCTGTTCTAGAGATTCTTATATTTGTTTTTTCTGTAATAACTTTACTGGCTTTAAAGTGTATTTTGGCTTATTTGCATAACATTATGAAACAACAGGAGAGAGAAGGCTGTCTTCTTTGAGTGGCTGCATAATCTTCAACATACATATAATCCCCAACATAATTAAATATAGCTTAAACAAAATGGGGCAATGTACCAGAATTTTAGCGAAACCATTGTATTTGGCGTGGGTTCTGGAATGATGGCACCTAGGCTTTGAAGCACCCCTTTGTAAATAGCCAGTGGTTGTTATCTGAGGTTTATAGAATTGCTTTTCTGAAGAATTCACAGAGCCTTTGCATAACTTAGTCCCAAGACATACCTGGCAAACCAGGAAGTCTCCTATGGCTGAGAATCGCTTAGGTAGTGTTCCGTTCAAGACAGCTCCTAGATCAGATAAGAGGTTTTGGTATGTGGAAATTGGCTTGCTAAAGAAGCCTTTTGTGTTGTAAAGCAGATCTGCAAAGTGGTTTGGAGTTCAGTTCTTAGAGGCTCAAGAAAACTTAATTCTTCCTTCAGTGTCTCTCTTTCTTTGATTGATCAATCATCTTGCATAACTCAGAAATCTGACAGATTAGAAGGGGTGGCCTTGTTGGAGTATGTGTGACCTTGTAGAAGATGTGTCACTGGGACTAAGCTTTGGGGTTTAAAAGCTTATGACAAGCCCAGTCTCTTTCTGCCCACTGTCTGCAGATCAGGAGGTGAGCTCTCAGCCACATACCTGCCTGCCAACACCATGGACTAAGCCTCTAAACCTGTAAGAAAACCACGAGGAAATATGTTCTTTTATTAGAGTTGCCTTGGTCGTAGTGTCTCTTCACAACAATAGAACAGTAACTAGAATAGATGCCTTGAAAAAAGATTAACAAAAGAAAGAAAGAAAAGAAAAGAAACAAGCATACTGAAGTGAAGAGACACCATGACCAAGGCAGTTTATAAAAGGCAGCATTTAATTGGGGGATTTGCTTACAATTTCAGAGGGTATGAGTCCATGAGCATCATGGTAGGAAGCATGAAAACAGAAATCCTGCTGTTGTAGCCATATCTGAGAGCTCTATCCACAAGCAAGAGGTGTTGGGGTGGGAGAGAGAGAGAGAGAGAGAGAGAGAGAGAGAGAGAGAGAGAGAGAAAGAATGGGTACAAATAAGGTCTACAGGGCTCTGGTCCAGCTGGGAATACCAGAAGTGTAGTAAGAATAGATGATGTTTCTTTTGTAACACGAATAGAAATCAGACATGAAATTATCTCATCATTATTCAGGGCAGAGCCAGTGTGAATGCAGATTTACTATAATTTTACTTATACCTTCATAATAGAAGGAAATACTAATGTGTGGTGTGTGGCTGGGAATTAACGAAAAAATCTCTCTCTCTTTCTCTCTCTCTCCCTCTCCCTCCCTCCCTCCCTCCCACCCTCCCTTCCTTGAGTTTAAATGAACCTCTGGGAAATCAACTGACCAAGACCAAAGCTCCTCATTCTGAAAAGCCTTCCAAAAGCCACAGCTTCCTGTCAAAACATGTCTTCTAACATCACCCCCCCTAGAAACCACAGAAATATACATTCCTTCTAAAATAACAGGGAGGGCACCTCAATGCATCACCCTTTTCTTCTTTCCAAGTATTAACAAGGCCGACAATGCTTGATTTCCAAGATCAGAGGATATCGCCATGCACTCAGGGTCTATTCTCTTCCCAATAGTAGATATTATTAAATAGATTGATACAAATATAAGAAAAAAATTGATGACTCTGGTGATTTGAATGAGAATAGCCCCATAGGTTCATATATTTGAATGCTTGACCTTCAGTTGGGTAGAACTGTTAGGGAAAGGATTAGGCAGGCTGTGTGGTCTCATTGGAGACTATGTCACTGGAGCAGACTTTAAAATTTCTGATGCCCATGTCATTCCCAGTTAGTTCTCCTTATGCCTTCTACTTGCCAATCAGGATGTAAGCGCTCAGCTACTACTCCAGTACCAAGCCTTTTGTGCCTGCTCCCATGCTCCCCACCATGATCATAGACTGGCCCTCTAGAACTGTAAGCCTTGGATAAACTCTTCTGTAATTTGCCTTAGTCATGGTGTTTTGTCATGGCAACAGAAAAGTAACTAAGAGAGTAGGAAAAGGCATTGTCATAGCTTTCTTTTTCTTTTATCTTTTTAAAATTTGTATTATTATTCTCTCATATGTTACATCCCAACTGCAGTTTCCCCTCCCTCCCCACCCGATCACCCTCCCACCTCCCCTCAATTTTCATTCTGATTCATATATATATGTAATTTTTTTAATCATATCTATGACCCACTTCCTCTAGACCAACCTCAAAATGTCTCTTCCCAACTTCCTGTCCTTTGTGTGTGTATATGTGTGCATGTGTATGTGTGTGTATGTGTATATATTCCATTGAGTCTAATTAGCGCTGCTCCTAGATGCACATGGATATGGAGCCATTCTCTAGGTGATGGAAAACTTACCAGTGGCCACCCTTCAAGGAAAATTGACTTTCCCTAAGCAGCCATCATTGTTAATAACTCCTCAGGTAGGATAGGGCCTCATGCACCCATACTGTCCATACTGGGATTTCAATTAGCTTGATCTTGGGCAGGTCTTTCGCAGGTAATCACATCTGATATGAGTTTATGGGTGTAGCAGCCACATCATGTCCAGAAGACAGCATTTCATATCTCTCTTCCCTATCCTCTATTCCTGACATTCTTTCTGCTTTTAAACTTCTTAATCACATCAAATCTTTTTTATACTATACATGGTATAGAAAATTTCACATTTGATAGATAATGACTGACTATTAGCTGTGAAAAATTATACATGTGAAGACTTAAAAGAGCCCCTATACTACTTTATTTTGACTTATTCATTTCTTAGTGTATTCAGTAATTATCTCTATCCAGTTCTTCCTGTGGATTAGAAAATTTGATGGGTACAAATGGGGAATAGTGACACTTAATTACAATTTTAGGCATTTCTACACTTGATCTTAGCCAAAAGGCTGAGAAGCGATAATTTTAGGCATTTCTAGTTCAAATTTCTGCTTGTTATTTTCTACTCTGAGAACCAAGTGATTCATGATAGAAAATCTCATTAACATGCCTTGTGTGTTTTCAGTCTTCACTAGTGATCCCTGTAACACAAGAAGACCTCTTGAAAGGAAAGATTTGATGCAGAGTCCACTGAAGACCCCTTCTTCGGGCAGGTCCTCCTCTCTCCCATGCCATTTTTATTTTCATTTTCACATGTTGGAGTTGCCTATGTCTTGATATCACAGTTGACCAAACACTGAGCTATGATAGAAGATAGGCAATACCTCTTAGGTACTATTCAGTAGACTTAATGTCAACTGGGATTTATCCCAAGAAGCTTCCACCCCTAAAGAACTTGGCTGCTGCCCTCTGCTGGCTTGCCAGAGTCTGCAAAGTTCAGGCCATCTTTTTTTGTGTTTGTTTTTTGTTTTCTTTTTTTGGTGTTGGGTGAAGTGTTGGTGAAGCTTGTGCATGTTTTTTTGTTGTTGTTTTCATTGTTGTTTGTTTGGTTTGATTTGGTTTGGTGTTGGGTTTTTTTTGCTTTGATTTCTTTCCCTTGAACTTTTATTTATTTATATTTTTTATTAATAACTTTATTCATTTACATTTCAAATGATATCTCCCTTCCTGGTTCCCCCTCCACAATCCCCCCCATACCATTCCCCCTCTTCCCCTCCCCTTTGCCTCTATGAGGGTGCTCCTCTATCCATTCACCCACTCCTACCTCACCACTCTAACATCTCCCTTCACAGGACCAAGGGCCTCCCTACCCACTGATGTCAGATAAGGCCATCCTCTGTGACATATATATCTGGAGTCATGGCTCCCTCCATTTATACTTCTTGGTTGACTCCCTGGGAGCTCTGGGTGGTCCAGTTAGTTGATGTTGTTCTTCGTATGGGGTTCCAGACCATCTTTTTGGACTGTTCATCATCCTGTTTTAATCTGATCACCTGAAAAATTCTCACTTTCTGTTGAACTCAGCTAACTATGAATGTGTCCGCAGTATTTATCCTCTCTACTGAAGAGATGATCTTTCTACAACATAAGATATCATTCCCCCCTCCCTTCTCCCTTCCCCTCCCTTCAGCATCCCAGTTCTGCTTCCCATCCTACCTTCCTCATCCCCGCTTTTTCCCCTCTCCTACATAACAGATATCCATTTTTCCTGTTTTTAGTGCTGCTATTTTCTCTTCTCCCTACAGTTCTTTGCCTTCTAGAGCTTAAGCTTCCATAAATAAAGAATGGATTTATTAAATATAAACATTAGAATGAAGTAATGAAACTTAGCCTTTAGAACAATGCTAATTTTTCCTTCCTGGCATGGGAAGTAATAGTGAGCATTCATTGAAAAAAAATACACAAATATAGGCTCAAAGATATCACCAGTTAGTCTTTTTAACTTTTTAAAGATTACATTTATTTATTTGTGCGTGCACATGCCGCCCCACACCCGTGGAGGTCAGAGGACAAGTTGATAGAGTTGTTTCTCTCCTTTTACAATGTAGGTCCCAGGAATCAAATTCAGGTTATGATGCTTGGCTGTAAGCACATTTCCTTGCTGAGCCCTAGTCTTTCCTAATAATCCTTACAGTGGCACCACACATATTGTGCATCTGTTTTTGCATGTATAATGGTTTTCACATATTAGCAATATAACACATAGTGAGTGATGTGAGAATGAATGATTTTTTAATACACCTTTAGATGATGGGCTACTTCTCCAGCCCATAAAATAAAAATCTAAAGAAAGCCAGAGGAGGTCTTCCTTCCCTAGGAGGTGCATGGGGGTGGCGGGCAGGTCACAAAACAAACCTACTGACTAATAGTCATGGATCAATGAGCTAGAAATAATAGAAAAAAGGAACAATTTAGCCAAATGTGTTAGAAGAATCCTGAGAATGTGGGAGTTGTAGCAGAGTTGGAGCCAGAGAAGGTGGCCTTCTGTATGCTGAAGAATGGAGTTAAGAATGTGAACAATGTGAGAGCGAAGAAACTGTGTGCAGCTCAGTGTGATGCACCCCTGTTCTCTAGAGACACACTCCATCCTAATGACAGTTTACTTCTCTCTGTTCACTCATCCATTTCTCCATCTATATGTGCAGTCCCCTTCTCACCCTTTTCTAGCTTTATAGAGGTACACAGTTCCACTGGTTCCAGGTACAGGGCAAGAGGATATGCCCCAGTATAGCAGTTGTTCTCTGAATGGTGAAGTTAGCCTTATCCACATGTATATACATGGGAAAGCCAAGCTTTTCTAGTGTCTGAATCTGGTAGCAAGCAACATGATAAATGAGATTCTGGCACCTGTACTGAGGCAAGGTGCCTCCCATTCTCAGTTCTCCAGTGTGGTCCATCAGGGTCCAGGACACAGGAGTCCCCTCAGGTCCCATAATACAGAAGCTGGGGAAGGTAAAGATACAGCGTTCAATGAACTTCTGGCTCTTCTCATTGCCACCAAAATACCAGATGCTATTCACCAATGCAGCATGTGAAACATCCAGGGAGGCAAATTTGAATAACTGATGGTCGCTATTGAGAACAAGAGGAAAGAACAGTGTTTAATTACATAGCCTGTAATTACTTTTATTTATTTTCCCTTAAATTGTCCTAAGAGGCAAAAAGTAGAATATCTATGATATTGTGCTCTGCCATCAAACTGCCTGAATTCCTATCAATAGTGTGTGTGTGTGTGTGTGTGTGTGTGTGTGTGTGTGTATGTGTGTGTGGAAGAGAGAGAGAAAGAGAGAGAGAGTTTGCTAATAAATCACTCTTCAATTTTTTAATTTCCTCATCTAGTGAGCAAGAGTAATAAGCAATTTTCATTGTAGATTAATGAGCCAGTATAGTGGGAGCTCAGATTCAGTGCCTAGCAGATAGTAAAACTTCTCCAGGCAGTATTTCCAGTTCTTATTTGCCCATGACCATTGCTTTTCTAGTTCGAGAATTCAAATATGATCAGTCTTGTTTTATGTAAAAGGAAAAATACAGATAAACAAGTTTCCTAAAACACATAAATCAAGCAGAAAAGCCAAGTTCAGAATCATAGAATTTGGTATCATGTGCTCCTTAAACATTATGATGAGCAAAAGAAAGTCAAGAGCAAAAAAGGCAGCAATATGAAATGAAGATGGCCCTCATCACTAAGTCCTGATGTCTGAAGACACCTGCAATAATGCCAAGGGGCTTAGCGAGTCATCCTGGAGCTCTGGAAGTAGAATGAGACACTCTATTTCAACTCCAGTTATACATTCTATCATCCATGTGCTGAGCAAGCTATTCCATCGTCAGATTCTTTCTGTCAAGAGAATATACCTGCCTCTTATCTCACAGTAGGACATTCCACTAGGTTCTAGATGGGGGTGCTGACCAGGTAACCATGTAGTTTATAAAGAGAACAGAGTTTTTCCAGGTTCACAGAGAGTCATGTACCTGAGCATCTTCAAATCACTTACCCACTGCCAGATTTCAGTTCTACTAAGCACTATGTTAAGCATAAATGGGGGCAATGTGAAATGCATTTAAAATCTTTGTACTAGAATCCAGTTGTCTTATGCAGAGAATTATCTGAATGCATATTTGTTTGAAGCCTACTGTGTGCCAGCTACTGAGGATCCCAGCTCCTGCAGGGTTTGTATTTTTCTTAGAGAATGAATCAAATATTGAACCTATAGAATAAATTAACTAGTTTCCAATACTCAGGACTAATATGAGTAAAACAAAGCTGGGCCCTTGTGGAGGTGATTTTTATTGAGATGCTTTATCCAGGACTCTGAGGAGTTAACTTGTGAGAAGTTCTGGGTAACAAAATAAATCATTGGTATAAAGATTTTTCTACTTAGAGGAGGGATATTTTAGACAGAGAGAAACTAATCTCAGAGACCCGAGCTTGTAAAGATCAAGTAGAAATGTTTATAAGGCTATGGTATAACATTATTGTACATTAGCTTCTACATTTAGCTTCAATACTAGAAATAACATGAAATCATTCACATGAATGCCTCAGGTCACTAAACAAATATTAGATTGTTAATTGGTTTTCTGAGAAAGAGAAGGAGAGAGCAAGAGAGTGAGCAAGTGAGTGAGTGAAAGCAAGAGATAGACAATGTGAATGAGATCACCTCTGCTTTAATCCTTACTAAAATAAGTAACCTGATGTCAACCAATCTGTCAAATTCTAATGTGTATCTTCTTTTTCCTACTTTACATAGGAAATAATATTGAAACGGCAACACTTTTGGTGCTGTTATTCTAGCCTTTCTCAGTCTATGAAATCAACCTCTTCCTCTTCAGACTACCTCCCTTGGAACACTTCTTTTGACAGAATGACTCAACCTCGGATTTTAGACTCATACCTAAGAAACAGGTAATGTGTTTCTAAATGACCTTGTAGAAACAAGAAAAAAAACCAGGTCTTAGAGGTAGATGGAAATCTCCTCTTAAAGGGCTGAGGGGTCTAGAAATATCTGGAAGTGTGGCAGGAAGCATTGGACTCTTGTAAGCAGGAGAGAGATGTGGTCCTTATTTAAATTTCACTGTGATTACACAGCAACTCTGCAGGATATTGGTTGGATAGTTACCAGGACTAGAGCTAGCAGAGGTAGTGAAGACATGACAGCTTACACAGCAACCCACATTCAACCTATATAGACAATTAAAAGTTTAAATTGTAGTTATTTATTCATTTGCATGGGTGCTAAATGCTCCCATGGGAAGATCAGAGGATAACTTTTGGAAGTTGGTTTTCTTCTTCACCAGGTAGGTTCCAGAGATTGACTCTAGGTAATCAGACTCTCAGCAATCACCTTTAGCTGCTGCACCATGTCACTAGTTTTTTATGTAGATAATCTTGTTTAGAAAAGGGACATTTAAAGATATGTTTAGGATTTCAGTATAAGGTCATCCTAATTATTCTGTGGGGTCCAAATTCATTGATAACTGCTCTTATAATAAACAAAAGAGGAAAAGACATGAATGAGATAAAAGGTCATGTAAAAGTGTTTTTAGAGAGTGAAGTAATGCATCCCAAAGACAAGGTACTTCTGGGATGTCATTAGGTGTTGGAACAGATCAGAAGGGATCTAATGCTATGGAGTCCAGTGAGACACAGCTCTGCTCACATCTTGATTTTTACCTTCTAGAGTACAAAATAACGATTGATCACAAGCTTACTGATTCTATGTTTTAGGGTGACTCTTTCATGATTACTTTGGAAATCTAACAGAGGAGGCATGCCATTAATAAGAGAGTGAATGGTTCAGAATAGCTTTGCTCATACTTACAAAGGCTTGGGCTTATTACTGCTGACTACTAAGTTCTTTGCCTCTACGAAGGAAGGAGTCAGTTTCTTTGCTGTTTGAGATATCATATAGAGAAGGCACTGCTTATGTTTGACCTTGCCCAAGTTAATGGCTCCAAGACTTTCTATCACTTTGCCCAGGTCTGACTGTGAACCTTGATGGGGAAAATAAAGAAGCAAATGACATACAATTATTCATATTAAGATTTGGATAAAGCTACTCCATGGAGTCAAAGGGAATATGAACTTAGAATCAAGTCTTGTGTTAAATCATGACAGATTTTATATTATAAAGATTACATTCTTACTATGTCTTTTTAAATTTATGTTTTGGATGGTATCGCAAAGCCTGTCTACATATGCATACAGTTATAGCTACCAAAGAAGATGAGTTAGAGACGTAGTAACTGAAATTGGGTAGACAATTTCTATGTACTCAGCTCATTACATTTTAAATATAAGTTTCTCAGTTCCTTTTTCTTGCACCAATATGACTCTCTTCACTCTGAGTTGGCCTTTGTTCACTTGTCAAATTTGCTTAAGCTCATAGAAAAATGTGATTTAGTAAACATGTTTCAAAGAGTGGGTTTAACCTTCACATTCTGTTCCTGATCCTGTGACATTTATATGTCACCCAATCCACTTCCCTCTGTCCCTGTCATTAAGAGTTGACACAGTGCTATTACCAAATGCCAGTCTTGGGATCATGATGAGCCTATTCCCAGAGATAACCCATATGTATGAACCCAGATGAGACCAGCAGAGCTGCAGAGATGAACCTGATCCAAATTCCTACCCATACAATTGTAAGGTAAAATGATTGTCATTTTGAACTGATTTTGAGAAGACTTGAAATTCTATAAAACTAGTTAGGATATTCATAAGGTTTTCTTCTTTAAATGTCTCATTTAGTACTTAAGGGTTCTGTGTTTGGAGTTATACTGCAATTGTTTTTCTCATTATTTTTAAATCGCCATAGCAGAAGTGACTTACCCGTTACTACACAACTAAAAACTGGTTCAGCCAGGTTTCAATCTTAGATTATACAACTCCAGAAGCCATAGTCTTATTTACTAAAAAATTCCTTTGACAATGTGACTATGTAATAAATCAAATATTAAATGATGGGATACATTGTTCCCACATTTATGTTCTTTAGTAAAATATGGATATTCTAAAGAATAAGTCCTAAGGTGGTAAGGAATTACATTAATTTTTCTTTGTAAACATTACACACTATAACTCAGTGGTTCCTTCTGGAGGGGGTAGATGCTGAGCCAAGGAATAGACAGCAGCCTTCTCAGTCTCTGTAGCTTGCAACAATATTGTGTGAGGTGTTAAGATGCTTGTTCAAAAGGAAGTTATTTCCATCATGTGTATACAGGAGGCCACATACACCCATTTTCTTACTTTGAATCTGCAAGTGTTGTTTCCAGTTAATGACTTCTGGTGAGCCAAGAAATTCTTGACAGTGCTTGGGATCCTTGGAATAAATTACATAAGTGTTGTTGTAGTGGTCAAGGTCATCTGTCATGTCCTGTTTCAGAAAAGAAGAATCAACCAGAATATTTATGGGTGGTGTGGTGTTTGTTATATCAGTATTGTGGTATTTTAAAAATAATAAAAGGAGTAGTTCCTGAGGGTTTATGTTGTAATTATTTACAATGCAAAGTCAAGAGTTAAAGCCCTCATTCAATTCAAAGTTTTAAAAAGTACCCTAGAGAGCATTACCCCAAATCAAGAGAAACCAGAGTGTTATAAAATTCACGTAGAAGAGTCAAAATAACAAATTAAAAGCAAAACATTTAGGGAAAAGTATACTTGCTCTGGACTATAAATGCTCTGGGATTCAAATCCATATTGAACACAGATTCAGAATATTCATCTACAAATAGAGAACCAATCTGTGAGACAGATCACAATGAGTGTGTTTCTAGCTCCTACCACAATGTATGCCAGGATGGAGTCAATGGCTACTCCTGCTTCAGTGTGTCTAGATACCAAGGCAGGCACTGTGACTTGGAAGTGGGTAAACATATTTCTGATCCCTGCATGAATGGGTCTTTATGCCTCAGTGAGATAGGAAGATGTACATATATCTATCCTCAAGAGTGTTCTGGTGTGAATTGGGAACTGGAAGTTAATGAATGTGGATGCCAGCTCTATCTACATCGTGTCACAGGTCATGATACTCTTAGGGCTTACTCCTCTGATTATGTACCTGGATTTCTTGGAGAACACTGTGAACTCAACTCTGATGAATGTGCCAGTCAGTTCTGTGTCCAGGTTGGTCTATATGTCAATGGAGGAAACAACTCTTACTGTGATTAAACAAATACTAGATTCATAGGGACACACTGTGAGACTTTGATGCCTCACAGCTGGACAAACCCTTGTCACAACAACATGTGAAGACACTGTTGGTAGCTATATTTATAACTGCTGCCCTAGGTATACAAGTGCCCTTCATGAGATGGACATACATGAATGCAGTAGCAACCCCTGCCAATTTGGTGGGGAATATGCTGAGCTGTCCTCAGAGGATGAACAGGGACACATTACAGGCTTGCCTTCCTCCTTCAACTTGGAGTCTCAGGCTGTATTTGTATCTGTCAGCCTGGGTTCACAGACAGGAGCCTACTAGAACTGCCCTCTGAGAGGCTTCTACCCAGCAGCTGACCAAAACAGATACAGAGACCCACAGCCAAAAATTGGACTGAGTTCGGAAAGTCTCTTGGAAGAGTTGGGGGAAGGATCGAAGAAAGGAGACATAGGGACTCCACAAGAAGACCAATAGAGTCAACTAAGAATGGCACTTGGGGACTCCCAGAGACTGAACCACAAACCAAGGAGTATACCAGGGCTGGCCCTGGCCCTGGCCCTGGTCCTACATATGTAGCAGATGTGTAGCTTGGTCTTCATGCAGGTCACCCAACAATTGGAGTGGGGGCTTACCCTGACTGTTGCCTGCCTGTGGATCCTATTCCCCTAACTGACCTGCCTTGTCTGGCCTCAGTAGGAGAGTATGTGCCCAGTCTTGCAGTGACTTGAAGTATCAGGGTGGGTTGGTACCCAGAGGTGAAAACCTCTGCCTTCTCAGAGATGAAGGGGAATATTAGTGGGGAAGCATGTGAGGGAGGAGAGGTGGAGGCTGTGATCAGTATATAAAGTGAACAAATAAATTAATGGAAAGAAAACAAAGATAAAACTAAAAGACTAGATAATCCTTCAAAATAGCTTATTATTCTTAAGAAAATGACAACCACATAAAACAAATAAATGAGCATATATGCATATACATATAGACATATATGTGGAACAAGTTTATAAACCCATAATGTCACTACTTAAATATGAAGAGGCATATCACAGAAATATTACTTCTATTAATATGTAATCTGAATGCTTTTATTACTCTAATTTTAATGAAAATAAGATATTGTATTCTGTATAATGATACTGTAGATAAAAATATTGATTTTCCTGTTTTGCCTTATAAAATATTTAAGTCATTTTCAACATTCATGCTGGCAAAATTTTCCACTTAGAATCGAGAATAAACTCTGATTCACTCTCTATAACATCAACCACCTGAAGCCCTTTCTTTTTGCTACTTTGTTTTACCGACTTTGTTGTAGGTGACTGATGTAAAGGCAGTGCAACACCTCAGTAGGATGCCAATATTATAATGAAAACTTGTCATAGAGTGAAAATCAGTGGGATTATTTCAAGTCCGCAATTCTTTTTTTTTTAACTTACTTTTGAGGGGTATTGTACTTTTTAATTTCTTGTTGACTACTTACACATTTTTAAAAATTATTTTTATTGAATATTTTCTTTATTTACATTTCAAATGTTATTCCCTTTCCTGGTACCCCCTCCCAGAAACCCCTATACCATCTCCCCTCATCCTGCTCTTCTGAGGGTGTTCCTCCACCCACCCACCCACTCCTGCCTCCCCACCCTCAAATTCCCCTACACTGGGGCATCTATCTAGCCTTCATAGGAACAAGGACCTCTCCTCCCATTGAAGCCTGACAAGGCCATCCTCTGCTACATATGTGGCTGGAGCCATGGGTCCTTCCATGTGTACTCCTTGGTTGGTTGCTTAGTTCCTGGGAGCTCTGGGGTGTCTAGTTGGTCGATATTGTTGTTCTTCCTATGGGGTTGCAAACCTCTTCAGTTCCTTCAGTCCTTTTTCTAACTCTTCCATTGGGGACCCTGTGCTCAGTCCAATGTTTGGCTTCAAGCATCTGCCTCTGTATTTGCAAGGCTCTCGCAGAGCCCCACAGAAGACAGTTATATCAGACTCCTTTCAGCAAGCACTTCTTGGCATCCAAAATTGTGTCTGGGCTTGGTGACTGTGTATGAAATGGATCCCCAGATGGGGCAGTCTCAGGATGGCCATTCCTTCAGTCTATGCTCTATACTTTGTTTCCGTATTTGTTCCGGAGAGTGTTTTGTTCCCCTTTCTAAGAAAAACCAAAGCACTCACAATTTGGTCTTCAATCTTCTTGAGCTTAATGTGTTCTGTGAATTGTATCTTGGGCATTCTGAGCTTTTGGGCTAATATCCACTTATCAGTGAGTGCATACCATGTGTGCACTTTTGTGATTGGGTTACCTCACTCAGGATGATATTTTCTAGTTCCATCCATTTGCCTAAAAATTTCATGAAGTCCTTGTTTTTAATAGCTGAGTAGTACTCCATTATGTAAATGTACCACATTTTCTCTGTCCATTCCTCTGTTGAGGGACATCTGGGTTGTTTCCAGCTTCTGGCTATTATAAATAAGGTTGCTATAAACATAGTGGAGCATGTGTCCTTGTTATATGTTGGAGCATCTTCTGGGTATATGCCCAGGAGTGGTATAGCTAAGTCTTCAGGTAATCCTATGTCCAATTTTCTGAGGAACCACCAGACTGATTTCTAGAGTGGTTGTACCAGCTTGCAATCTCACCATAAATGGAGGAGTGTTCCTCTTTCTCCACATCCTTGCCAGCATCTTCTGTCACCTGAGTTTTTGATCTTAGCCATTCTGACTGGTTTAAGGTGGAATCTCAGGGTTCTTTTGATTTGTATTTCCTTGATGTCAAATCCAAAAATTTTAAGGACAGGAAACATGTTTCACTCTGGGATAATAGTTGACAATGGAACTAAGAATTCACTCGTTACAATATTCAAAACTAACTTAGGAAATGTTCTTATCTCTAAAAACTTACTTATCTTTATTCTGTGGATATGAAATCTTTTCCTGCATCTATGTGTGTGTATGACATGTGTTCAATGCCTGTAGAGATCAAGAAAGCACCAGACTTCATATAACTGGAGTTAATGACAGTTGTGAGACACCACATGGGGACTAGGAACCAAGTCCTCGTCCTCCACAAGGGCAGCAAGTGCTCTTAACCACTGAGCCATCTCTCTAACACTCAGGAAATGTTTTAATATTTGTAATAAAAGATCAAGCTATTCTTTGTGTCTCAACATGATCTTAAGTTGGTATGAACTTCTATCAATTTCCTCTAACTCTTACAAATAAGATACAAGAAATGATAAAGGAATAAAGATTGCTTACAGTTCAAATAAGCCAGTGCTGATATAGGAACCATGCTAGCAAGCAAAATAAAATCATGGGTGAAGATAAAATCATACTAGCTGTACCTGTAGTTAACTTTCTCCATGTATCATTATTATATCATTGTGTATTTCCCTACATGTCATAGCATTCTGTAATTTTTCTGTAGATTTTTCTGTATTCTCCTTCAGAAAGAGTGTTGGTTGACATTATTACAATTCATTTTCATTTCTGAGGATGGTAGTAGGCATCTACCATAGTACCATACTACCACATTGCCAGACACATTCTGGAATTCAACAAATGTAGGGGTACAGGGATTACTTATTGTATATTGCAACTTACCTGCTCCTGAGGTCGAATAACAACAGTATTGAAATCAGGCCACTTGTCCACCATAGTCTGGAGCTTGAATGGGTTTCCCTTTTTGATGTGGAAGACAGTCCCATAAACCTAAATATTTTAACATCATAGGAAAGTCAACACATTACAAAAAGGTGGTAAAATGCAACATATCTGACTAGAACAAGATCATTCCCATAAAATTATGAAAATTTTGTTGAAAAGATGTAATGTTTCAAATGGTTTCTAGTGACTAATTGCTTATTCTTTTTTGTTTGTTTGGTTGGGTTTTTTTTTGTTTGTTTGTTTTTTCGAAACAGGGTTTCTCTGTATAGCCCTGGCTGTCCTGGAACTCACTGTGTAGACCAGGCTGGCCTCAAACTCAGAAGTCTGCCTGCCTCTGCCTCCCAAGTGCTGGGATTAAAGGCATGTGCCACCACTGCCTGGTGACTAGTTGCTTATTCTAACAACAAATATCTTGTAAACATTAGTAAGATAAAATATAAAGAATGATAAGATTTATAAATAAACAAATGGGTTCTCTTGTAGGATATAATAGAATTTTTTCATGGATTTCAGATTTCTTTCTTTTCATGCATCCAATGAATTTTATGAAGCTGAGCCATTTGAGAAATGAATTCCATTCATTACAAGTATTTTTTCTCATTACTCCTTGAAGCAATTTTATGATTGCTGTTTTATTATCCATGTCATGTAATTCTTATATCTACATAATCTGGATGTTGATATCTGTTTATCATCTGACTTACAAGTTTTATTTCTCATCTAAGTTAAGATTTAGCCAGGCTTAGTGATGCAGGTCTATTATCTCAGCTAATAGGGATGCTGAGCCAATTAGGTTGAAAATGTAAGGGACACCTGGGGTAACTTATATAATGTGGCCTCAGCACCATATGTATATTTTATGACAGACAATTTTACCTCATCTCTTCTGGGAAGATGTGATAGATCAAATCCTAGTTCACAGTAACATCCATAACAAGTTGTGTGTTACATATAATGAGACCTAGACATTCTTGTACATTAAGTCTTATTTCATTGAAATAATATGTGCTATGAAAAAGCATCTGATGATACACATTTTAATTTAAAATCTTCCCTTGCTAGAGCCATGTCAGGGACAAAATGAAAGCAAAATTTAAGTAAGATCAGAATCCTTATTACTGACATCTAACATGGCTTCAACTAAATAACGATCTGTTCATTAAGAATCAGGAAAATTCTATCCTTATTGGCAATTAAATCCAAGACCTTGCACATGCTAGGCAGACATTCTATCACTGAACTATAAAATTTCCAACTTTCTTTTGAGTTTTTATTTTGTGATAAAGTCTCACAAAAATTGTGAAACATCCTTTGGAAGTGAGTAGTGATATGTTTTAGAGAAAGGAGAGCAGCACTTTGCTCCTTTAAAATATTAAGTAAGTGACATTTTTGAGAATTCTTTCTGCTCTGGGAAAATATGCAGATGTGAGAGATATGCCATGATGTCAATCAGTTTTCAGCGAGTCTTGACCTCTTCCTTCCTCTCCATAGCAAGTTGCAGTCCTTAGTTACTCTGAGAATGTACTGATATCACCTTTAAGGACTCAGGGAGGTGCTTCCTTAGGGAATTCTCCAGAACCTGCAGTGCTTGGGAACTCTGTAAGTAGAACATCTCTTCTGAGACCTTAGATGAAAAAGAGCAACAATGATAGCAAGTTAGGGGTGGAGGGAAAGTTACTTAGTGTGTCTAGACCACCTCTAAAGATCACAATCCATAGGCTTATAAACATTCAGAATTTCTTTCTATCAGGTCTTGGAAGTCCATGATCAAGGGATTTGTATGTGTCTTGTTTTGTGGAACTCTGCTTTCTATCTGTTGGATATACCCTCTAGCTCTGCCTTCTCAGAATGAAAGAAATAAGCTTCTTTCTGGAGCTTAATCTACAAAGGCATCCTAAAACATCCTAAAAGGTGACTGACCCAACAACCCTGCAAAAGCCATCAGACCCTATTATTATCTATCATATTGGCAATGCTTCCCAATATATGACTCTTACAGAGACACACACATTCAGACCATAGCAATGTTAAACTCAGTCAACAGTTATTTAAAATGCCTCCCCTGTTTTATTAAAAATTCTCTGTAGTCATTGAAAAACAGTTGAACGTATGTGTGAATATAGTTCTCAATTTTCTCTTTGGTTTCACTCATGTTTGTTGTTCTTATGTTAATGCTTTTAGATTGCTGTGAGTCTACTCTGAATCCTCAGATTTGGTAGTATCTTTCCCTGTTGATAAAAAAGCAACTTAAGGGAGAAAGGGTTTATTTTGGCTGAGAGGTCCAGGTTCCAGCCTACCATGGTGGAAATGTCAATGTATCAGGAACATGAAACAGCTGGCCTGATCATCTCTACAGTGAGAAGCTATTAATGGGGGCATGCATGCTAGGGCTTTATCAGTGTTTTTATTTTTATGCAGTTCAGAAGGTTGCCCAGAGAATGTCCTGCCTGCATTGAACCTTGGAGTTGGCCTGTTCTATCTGCCTTGAGAGGCATGAAGGATTGTGTTGTTTTTTGATGTTTGAGCCTATGGCTTCTGGGGGTAATTTGTGTGCCTTTCAGTTCCTGAGAACCTGAGGCACTCCCTTAGGCAGTGAAGCATACAGGTCACATGTTTGTCTCTGAGTTCCTTAGAAGCCAGCAGAGCATGTAGAACTTGGCTGAACATTTAATACTAGACATTAATCTTGTATACCCTGCCTGTCTTGAAAACCCACATATAGCCTGTTATGTATAAAAAGGAAGTGGGTACAAGATTGCTTGAAATACACTTTTCTCAGACTCAGTCTTGCTGAGATCCCTTCAACCTGGCCTGACTCGTTCCCAATAACCATATCAAGAGACCCTGGTTCAGTAAGTAAGAGCTGGTGCTTACACCTGCACACATTAAGATAGGTTATGTTATCAATGAACATAGTCAAGATAAACTCCTAAAGACATCTTCAGAGGCCCAGTTCTCAATTGTTTCTAGATTCTGTCAAGTTGACACTTAACACTAACTTTCACAGACACTAAATATTTTAGATGCTATAGTTATTTAGAATATTTATATAAACTTATTTTGGAATAAGTATGTGAATTTTTGCCAAAATGCTTCTGAAATTTATATTAAGCTAACAGTGAATCTATAGCCCATTTAGGTCAGAAGTAATATCAGAAAAATATTGGCTATTCCAACACATGATATATTGTGACATACCTTTGCATGGTTCTCAGATATTCATTAAAATTTTATAATATATTTTAATTTGGGGCTTTAAAATTTATATTTTGTTACATAAACTTATAAGTATAAACTCACTTTATTCTGTCGATGGTGTTGTAAATAAATTACAAGGTTTAAAAATGTTCTATTAGTATATCTATTGAAATACAGTTCATTCTTAAATAATTAGCCCTATATGTTATGAACTAGTAGTTTAACATATTAGCTCTTGTTACTACTATTAATTTGAAGGTTATTTTAAATTTGCCTTCTTCATGATCAACCATGGATTTTTTTTTTGTGAAGAAAAGTTATTTCTCTTTACTCTTTTTGTTTATTTCATTTTGTTGTCCCCTGGAACTGCATAAAGATTCTAGTAGGTGTTATGCTTATATTTTGTTTTTGGTTTTATTTACTCAGTGCACACTATTTTTTCCCCTTGGGAAGCACAGCTATGAATTTGAGAAGTTTTAAATCTTTTAAAATTTCAGCACAGATAGAAGAGGGTCTCCTGGGGCTTGTTTCTGGTTGAGGAGCTATTGACAGCTGATGGCTGCTGGAGGAAAAATATAATTTCTGTTTGGATATCTAGACACTGGTAGGTCTCCTATGCCACAGTAGATGACCCAACATCCATTCACACATGGTCAGTGCTAATTGGACTCAAGAGTCTAGCAATAATAATTTAAAAGGAGGACATGAAGTCAGAAGGGAGACAGGTGTATTAGTCTCCGGAGAATTTGAGAAAGGTAAGAGGGAATGGATACTTTGTATATATGTATCATTGTATATATGTATCAAAATCTCAAAAATAAATGAAAATATTATTTTTTAAAATAGGTAAGTGCTCCTAGAGATAAAAGATAGATTTCTCACTATGGAAATGCCCCTAAATAACAATAGCTGTTAATAGGTCCAGAAGAGGTATCCTTTCAAATACTAAGGACATCCAGATGGCACATAGCTTTAATCTCAGCATTTAAGAGGCAAAGGCAGGAAGACCTCTATGTTCAAGACTAGCATGGTGTGCAAAGTGAGTTCCAGGACAGCCAGAAGTACCCAGAGAAAACCCTGTCTAGAAAAAAATAAAAGCTAAGGGAGTGGGGTTAGAGAGATGACTCTCAACAATTATGTGTACTTGTTGGTCCTGCAGGTAATATGGGGTTAGCTGAATGCTCCCACAGGGTAGATTTTAACCTTCTGTAACTCCAGTTCCAGGAATGCTCACTTTCTTCTTTTTTAATTAAAAATTATTTTTCATCCATTATATTTTATTGTGTTTTTCCTTCCCACAAATTCTCCCAGATCTTCCTCAATTCCCTTCTCACACAACTTTATATTATATATCTCTCTCAAAAACAAAAACAAGAAAAAATTGGAAAAACGCAAGAAACAAAAATAAAACTAAATAAAAAATGAGTAAAAGACAAGTGAGAAAAAAATGCCAAAGTAAAGCAAAAGGAAACAAAAGATACACAAAAATACCATGGGGTTTGTTGTGTTGGTCAGCGACTCCTGAGCTAGAGGCTTGCTTGGTGTGTTGTTAATATACTCACTTCCTTAGAGAAAAATGACTTTATCTTTGACAGAGGGTGTCATTTTCAGACAGCTAGCTCCATGGTTAGAGATGGGACCCCATGTTCACTGCACTTCTTGGTGTTGGGACCCCACCTGGCTTGAACCTATGCAAGTCGTGGTGCACTGTCTTAAACACTGTGAGTCTATATATGCCTCACTCCTGTTGTGTCTGAACAACACCATTTCCTGGGAGTCATCTATTCCATCTGGATCTTATGATTTTCTTGTCTTCTCTTCCACATAGATCCCTCAGTCTTGAAGGGAGGCATTTGATGAAGACATTCCTTTTATGACTGAGAACTCCAAAATCTCTCATCTCAGCACATTGTCTAGTTGTGGGTTTCTCTGTTAGTTCCCATCTATTACAAGAACTTTCTCTGATGTGGATTGAAAACAGTACTGATCTATGGTATAGCAGTATGGCATTAGGAGTAATTTTATTGCTATATTCCTTTAGCAGAATAATTCTTTTGTGTTTTGTCCTAAGCCCATGATCTATCTAGTCTTGGGTTCATGGCTACCATAGAAGTGTCAAGTATGAGTTACATCTCATGAAGCGAGCCTTAAGTTTAATTTTAAAAGGGGGTTGGTTACTCCCATAGTACTTGTGCTACTACAGGCTCCAAAATGGGAAAAGACGTTTACCAATTATAAATCTGGTACAAGTCAGATAAATGTCAGATAGTACATGCTGTTGGGAATATTCAGGAAGTAGAAAACATTCATTGTTGGTGTGAGTGCGCACTGGAACAGCCACTATGATAATCTGTGTGGTGGTTCCCTAGGAAGCTGAGAATAGATAGATATACCACAAGATCCAGCTGTATTTTTTTGATCATATACCCAAAGCATTCTACCTTCTACTACAGAGACTCTCACTCATCCATGTTCATTGCTGCTCTAACATAATAGTCAGAAATTGGAACCAATCTAGATGTCCCTCAACAAAAGAATGGATAATGAAATGTGACACATTTACACAATGAAATATTATTAATCTATTTTGTTACATAATAATAAAATTATGTAATTTTCAGGTAAATAGATGAAACTATAAAAATTTATTATGACTAAAATAACTCAGAACCAAACATATAAATACTGTGTTTTCTCATTTTGGAGCCTGTCATCTTGTATATATAATGGTGTCCTTTGGCATTCAAAAGATTTTTAGTTTCATGAGGTCTCATTTATTAATTATTGTTATTAGTGCCTGATCTGTCAGCATTATGCTCAGAAGTCTTTTCCCATGCCAATGAGTTCAAACCTATTCCCCACTTTCTCTTTTATCTGATCCAGGCTCTTCAGTCTTATCCTGAAGTCACTGATCTCTTTGAATTTGTGTTATACAGGGTAATAAATATGGATCTGTTGTGGGAAATATTAAATAGAAGGAATATAGGAAGTTCCCACTCTATGCCCTGGTTCTCTCAGCCCCAGCAGGCCTGGCCGGCCATGCGCTGGTGAGCAATGGCTGACCTGCTTTTATCTCGTGGAGCTCTGATTCCCCAGCCCCATGTTTCAAATCCCCCATGGCCTTAGTGGTGTACATCAGGCAAACCCACACTTTGCTGCTGTGCCTTTCTCTCTTGAATCCAGAGGAGCAAAGCTGCAGCATGAAGGAAAATGCAACACAAATTTAGTTCAGAAACAATGGTAACTCAATCTCTGGGCGCATCAACTAAAATCCTAATCTTGTAAGCCTAATTAAATTTAAATCCTCTGCCCAGTCTCGAAAAACCTAAAAAAAAAAAAAAAAAAGAAAAGAAAAAGAAAATCTAAATCCTCTGGAGGTGAATCCTTATGGATCTGCCACGTTACCAGGAAACTCTAGAAGCTACATCTTACCCCTTAAGTTGTCCCTGATACCAAAGGCCCTCTCTCTCTCCCTCTCTCCTGCTTCCTCTCTTCCTCCTTCCAACTTGGAATGTTCTCCTACTGGCCCAGTGATTGACTCTTTTATTCATTAGGGAATATGAATAAATTATTCCCTTGTGAAATTCTTCACAAGAAGTCACATGAGTATTGTACTGGCTAGTTTTGTGTGTCAACTTGACACAAGCTGGACTTATCACAGAGAAAGGAGCTTCAGATGAGAAAATGCCTCTATGAGATACAGGAGTAAGGCATTTTCTCAATTAGTGATCAAGGGTGGAGGGTCCCTTGTGGGTGGTACCATCTGTGGGCGGGTAGTCTTGGGTTCTATAAGAAAGCAGGCTGAGCAAGCTAGGAGAAGAAAGCCAGTAAGAAACATCCTTCCATGGCCTCTGCATCAATTCCTGCTTCCTGACCTCCTTGAGTTCTAGTCCTGACTTCCTTTAGTGATGACCAGCAATGTGGAAGAGTAAGCTGAATAAACCCTTTTCTCCCCAACTTGCTTCATGGTCATGATGTTTGTGCAGGAATAGAAACCCTAAGACAAGTATGTAACTCATTCCTTGTCTGAAGCCCCTCACAGGAGGGGGGAATTAGCATAAAAATACAAACAGCCCCAGGGCTATCCACAACATAGATCTGTTTGCATTCCTCTACATGCAGCCATTTAGGTTGACCAGCACCATTTGCTGAAGATGCTTTTTCTACAGTATTTGTTTCTGGCTTCTTTGTCAAACCTCAGGTGTCCATACAAAGAACATACCCACAGAATAATTGAGCAGGGCTCATAGGGACTGACCAAGACTGAAATTGCAACCACAGAGCTTGCATGGGTCTGTGCTAAGTCCTTTGCATATATCTTATGGTTATCTAGCTTGGTGCCCTTGTGGGACTCCTAACAGTGAGTACACGTGTGTGTGTGTGTGTGTGTGTGTGTGTGTGTGTGTGTGCGTGTGTGTTTGGCTCTTTAGACTGCTCTTGGGATCCTTTTCCTCCTTCTATGTTGCCTCATCTAGTTGTGACAGAGAGTTTGAGCCTGGCCTTAGTGTATCTTGTTATGCCATGTTCAGCTCTTTTCTGAAAGGAAACAGAAAAGGAGTGAATCTGGGAGAGAGGGGAGTTGGTGTGGTTGGGAGAAGAGAAGGGAGGGGAAACTGTGGTTGAGATGTATTGTATGAGAGAAGAATAAAGATATATATATATTTTAAAAATTAGGTGTCTCCCACACTCAAAACTCTGACCCATAATTGTTCCTGTCTGAAAGAACTGCAGAGACAAAAATGGAGAAGATCCTGAGGAAAAGGTGGTCCAGTGACAGGCCCAAATTGGGATCCTGCTCAAGGGAAGGCCACAAGGCTTGACACTATTACTGAGGCTATGGTGTGTTCACAAAAAGGAGCCTATCATAACTGCCCTCCAAAAGACCCAACAAGCAGCTGAAAGAGTCAGATGCAGATATTTACGCACAACCAATGAACGGAACTGCTGATCCCTGTGGTTGAATTATGGAAAAGTTGGAAGAAGCTGAAGAGGAGGGCAACTCTTTAGGAAGACCAGCAGTCTCAACTAACATGGATCACCGAAATCTCTCAGACACTGGGCCATCAACCAGGCAACATACACCAGCTAATATGAGGTCCCCAACACATATATAGCAGAGGACTGCCGGGTCTGGACTCAGTCAGAGATAGATGATGCACCTAACCCACAAGAAACTGGAGGCCCCAGGGATTGGGAAGGTCTGGTGAGGTGGAGGGGTGAAGGTGAGGATATTCTCATGGAGAAGGGAGGGAGAGATGGGTGGGGAGGAGGTATGGGATGTGAAACAATCAGAGAGTGGACGGGGGGGGGGGTAAAATCTGGAATGTAAAAAAAAAACTAAATAAAATTAGAAAAAACAAACAAACCATAGGCATGTTCATAGGTGTGTGATCTTATTTCTGGGTCTTCAATTCAATTTCATTGATTATGTCTCTTTTTATGCCAATAACATGATTTTGGGATCTTTTGTTTGTTTGTTTGTTTTTGTTTTTGTTTACATACTTTTTTAAAATTTTCTTTAAATACATTTCAAATATTTTCACCTTTCCAGTGTCTCCTTCAGAAACCCCCTATCCCATTCCCCTCCCATACCCACCCACTCCAGTCCTCCTGTCCTGGCATTACCCTACAATGGGGCATTAAGCACCCTCAGGCCCAAGGGCTTCTTCTCCTACTGATGTCCAACAAGGTCATCCTCTGTCACATCTATGGCCAGCGCCATGGGTTGCTCCATGTGTACTTTTTGGTTAGTGGTCCAGCCCCTGGGAACCCTGAGGGGTCTGTCCTGTTGACACTGTTGCTCCCTCCAAGGGGTGACAAAGCCCCTCAGCTCCTTCCGTCCCTTCTCCAAATCCTCCATTGGGGACCACCATGCTCAGTCCAATGGTTGGCTGTGAGCTTCTGCCTCTGTACTTGTCAGGCTCTGTCAGAGCCTCTCATGAGATAGCCATATCAGGCTTTCATAAGCAAGCACTTCCAGCATCCACAATAGTTTCTGGATTTGGTGGCTATATGTGGGATAGATCCCCATTCAAGACAGACTCTGATGGCCTTTCCTTCAGATTCGGTTCCATACTTTGTTTCCTTATTTCCTCCTTTGAGTATTTTGTTCACCCTTCTAAAAAGCATTGAAACATCCACATTTTGGATTTCCTTTTCCTTAAACTTCATATGGTCTGTAAATTGAATCTTGGGTACTCTGAACTTTTTGGCTAATATCCACTTTTCATTGAGTACATAATGTGTTTGTTCTTTTGTGACTGAGTTACCTCACTCAGGATGATATTTTCAAGTTCCATCCATTTGCCTGCGAATTTCATGAAGTCATTGTTTTATTTATTTTTATTTTATTTTTTTATTTTTTGATACTTTATTTACATTTCAAATGTTTCCCCCTTTCCAGATCTCCCCTTTGGAACCTCCCTATTCCTTCCTCCCTTCCCCTTCCTCTATGGGAGTATTCCCCCACCCTCCCACCCACCCACTCTTGTCTTCCCTCCTTGTCATTCTCCTATACTGGGGTATCTAACACCCTCAGGCCCAAGGGCCTCTCCTCCCCCTGATGGCTAACAAGACCCTCCTCTGCCACATATGTGGCCAGCACCATGAGTCCCTCCATGTGTATTCTTTGGTTGGTGATTCAGTCTCCAGGAGCATTGAGGGGTCAGGCCAGTTGACACTGTTGCTCCCTCCATGGGGCTGCAGACTCCCTCAGCTCCTTCTGTCCCTTCTCCAACTCCTCCATCTGGGATCTCACACTCAGCCCTATGGTTGCTGTGAATTGACTCTTGGGTATTCTGAACTTTTGGGGTAATAACCACATATCAGTGAGTACATACCGTGTTCATTCTTTTGTGACTGTGTTACCTCGCTCAGGATGATATTTTCAAGTTCCATCCATTTGCCTGCGAATTTCATGAAGTCACTGTTTTTAATAGCAGAGTAGTATTCCATTGTGTCAATGTACCACATTTTCTATATCCATTCCTCTGTTGAGGGACATCTGGGTTGTTTCCAGCTTCTGGCTATTATAAATATGGCTGCTATGAACATAGTGGACCATGTGTCTTTATTACATGTTGGAGCATCTTCTGGGTATATGCCCAAGAGTTGTATAGCTGAGTCCTCAGGTAGTATTATGTTCATTTTTCTGAGGAATCACCAAAATGATTTCCACAGTGGTTGTATCAGCTTGCAATCCCACCAGCAATGAAGGAGTGTTCCTCTTTCTCCACACCCTCGCCAGCATCTGCTGTCTCCTGAGTTTTTGATCTTAGCCATTCTGACTGTTGTAAGGTGGAATCTAAGGGTTATTTTGATTTGTATTTCCCCAATGACTAAGGATGTTGAACATTTCTTTAGGTGCTTCTCAGTCCTTCAAGTTTCCTCAGTTGAGAATTCTCTGTTTAGCTCTGTTCCCCATTTGTTAATAGGGATATTTGGTTCTCTGGAATCTAACTTGTTGAGTTTTTTTATCTATCAGATATTAACCCTCTATCAGATGTAGGATTGGTAAAGATTTTTTCCCAATCTGTTGGTTGCCAAATGTTGGCTTTGTCATATTGACAGTGTCCTTTGCTTACAGAAGCTTTGCAATTTTATTTGTCCCATTTGTCAATTCTTGATGTTAGAGTATAAAACATTGATATTTTGATCAGGAACTTTTCACCTGTGCCCATGTGTCTCAGACTTTTCCCCACTTCCTCTTCTATTAGATTCAGTATATCTGGTTTTATGTGAAGGTCCTTCATCCACTTGGACTTGAGCTTTGTACAAGGAGATAATATTGAATCAATTTGCATTTTTCTGCATGTTGACCGCCTGTTGAACCAGCACCATTTGTTGAAAATGCTGTCTTTTTTCCACTGGATGGTTTTACTTCCTTTGTCAAAGACCAAGTGACCATAGATGTGTGGGTTCATTTCTGGGTCTTCAATTCTATTCCATTGATATACCTGTCTGTCACTGTACCAATATCATGCAGTTTTTATCACTACTGCTCTGTAGTACAGCTTGAGGTCAGGGAGGCTGATTCCCCCAGAAGTTCTTTTATTGTTGAGAATAGTTTTTGCTATCCTTGGCTTTTCATTATTCCAAATGAATTTGAGAATTGCTCTTTCTAAGTCTATGAAGAATTGAGTTGAAATTTTGATGGGATTTGCATTGAATCTGTAGATTGCTTTTGGCAAAATGACCATTTTTACTATATTAATACTGCCAATCCATGAGCATGGAAGATCTTTCCATCTTCTGAGGTCTTCTTCAATTTCTTTCATTAGAGACTTGAAGTTCTTGTCATACAGATCTTTTACTTGTTTGGTTAGAGTCACACAGAGATATTTTATATTGTTTGTGACTATTGTGTAGGGTGTGGTTTCCCTAATTTTTTTCTCTGCCTGTTTATCCTTTGAGTGTAGGAAGGTTATGGATTTGTTTAAGTCCATTTTATATCTGGTCACTTTTCTGAAGTTGTTTATCAGCAGTAGGAGTTCTCTGGTAGAGTTTTTGGGGTCACAAATATACAATCATAGTATCTGCAAATAATGATATTTTGACTTTTTCCTTTTCAGTTTGTATCACTTTGACCTCCTTTTGTTGTCTAATTGTTCTAGCTAGCACTTCAAGAACTATATTGAATACATAGGAAGAGAGAGGGCAGCCTTGTCTAGTCCCTGATTTTAGTGGGATTGCCTCAAGTTTCTCTCCATTTAGTTTGATGTTGGGTACTGGTTTGCTGTATATTGCTTTTACTATGTTTAGGTATGGGCCTTGAATTCCTGATCTTTACAAAACTTTTAACATGAAGGAATATCAAATTTGTCAAATTCTTTTTTAGCATCTAATAAAATGATCATGTGGTATTTTTTCTTTCAGTTCATGTAGTAAATTCTGTTGATGGATTTCTGTATATTGAACTATCTCTGTATCTCTGGTATGAAGCCTACTTGATCATGGCAAATGATTGTTTTGATGTGTTCTTGAATTCAGATTGTGAAAATTCTATTGAGTATTTTTGCATTGATATTCATAAGGAAAATTCATCTGAAGTTCTCCTTCTTTGTTGGATCTTTGGGAGGTTTTGGAATCATTGTAACTGTGGCTTTATAGAACGAATTGGGTAGTGTTCATTCTGTTTCTATTTTGTAGAATAGTTTGAAGAGTATTGGTATTAGGTCTTCTTTGAGGGACTGATAGAATTCTGCACTAAACCCATCTGGTTTTGGGCTTTTTTTTTTTTTGGTGGGGAGAATTTTAATGACTGCTTCTATTTCTTTAGGTGTTATGGGGGTGTTTATATAGTTTATCCGAGCCTGACTTAACTTTGGCATTTGTTAACTGTCTAGAAAATTGTCCATTTCATCCAGATTTTTCAGTTGTGTTTAGTATAGACTTTTTTAATAGGATATGATGATTTTTTTAATTTCCTCTGTTTCTGTTGTTATATGTCCATTTTCATTGCTGATTTTGTTAATTTGGATACTGTCTTTCTGCCCTCTGGTTAGTCTGGCTAAAGGTTTATCTATCTTATTGATTTTCCCAAAGAATCAGCTCCTGGTTTTGTTGATTCTTTGTATAGTTCTTTTAGTTTCCACTTGGTTGATTTCAACCCTTAATTTGATTATTTCCTGCCTTCTACTCCTCTTGGGTGTAGTTGTTTGCTTTTGTACTAGAACTTTCAGGTGTGCTGATAAGCTACTAGTATATGCTTTGTCCAGTTTCTTTTTGGAGGCACTCAGAGCTATGAGTTTTCCTCTTAGCACTGCTTTCATTGTGACCCATAAGTTTAGGTATGTTGTACCTTCATTTTCATTACATTCTTAAAAGTCTTTAATTTATTTCCTTGTTATTTACCTTGACCAAGTTTTAATTGAGTAGAACGTTGTTCAGCTACCTTGCATATGTGGAATTTCTGTTGTTTTTGTTGCTATGGAAGATCAGCCTTAATTGTAATGGTCTGATAGGAGGCATGGTATTATTTCAATATTCTTATATCTGCTGAGGTCTGTTTTGTGACTAATTATATGGTCAATTTTGGAGAAGGTACCATGAGGTGCTGAGAAGAAGGTATATTCTTTTGATTTAGGATGAAATGTTCTATAGATATCTCTTAAATCCATTTGGTCCATAACTTCTGTTAGTTTCACTGTGTCTCTGTTTAGTTTGTGCTTCCATGTTCTGCTCATTGTTGACTGTGGGATGCTGAAATCTCCCACTATTACTGTGTGAGGTGCAATGTGTATTTTGAGCTTTAGTAAAGTTTTTTCTATGAATGGGGGTGCCCTTGCATTTGGAGTATAGATGTTCAGAATTGAGAGTTCTCCTTTTGGTAGATTTTTCCTTCGATGATTATGAAGTGTCCTTCCTTATCTTTTCTGATGACTTTGGTTGAAAGTTGATTTTATCCAATGTTAGAATGGCTACTCCAGCTTGTTTCTTGGGACCATTTCCTTGGAAAATTGTTTTCCAGCCCTTTATTCTGAGGTAGTGTTATCTTTGACTCTGAGGTGCATTTCCTGTATGCAACAAAATGCTTGGTCCTGTTTACCTATCCAGTTTGTTAATCTATGTCTTTCTATTGGGGAATTAAGTCCATTGATGTTAAGAGATATTAAGGGATATGGATTGTAACTTCCTGTTATTTTGGATGTTATTTTTATGTTTGTGTGGCTATTGCCTTTTGGGTTTGTTGAAAGAAGATTACTTTCTTGCTTTTTCTAGGGTGTAGTTTCTCTCCTTGTATTGGTGTTTTCCATGTATTATCCTTTGTAGGGCTGGGTTTGTGGAAAGTAATTGTGTAAATTTGGTTTTGCCATGGAATATCTTGGTTTCTCCATCTATGGTAATTGAGAGTTTTGCTGGTTATAGTAGTCTGGGCTGGCATTTGGGTTCTCTTAGGGTCTATATGACATCTGGCCAGGATCTTCTATCTTTCATAGTTTCTGGTGATAAGTCTGGTGTAATTCTGATATGTCTGCCTTTGTATGCTACTTGACCTTTTTTCTCTTACTGCTTTTAATATTCTTTCTTTGTTCTGTGCATTTTGTGTTTTGACTATTATGTAATGGGAGGAATTTCTTTTCTGCTCCAATCTATTTGGAGTTCTGTAGGCTTCTTATATGCTTATGTGCATCTCATTCTTTAGGTTAGGGAAGTTTTCTTCTATAATTTTGTTGAAGATATTTACTGGCCCTTTAAGTGGGGAATCTTCACTCTCTTCTATCCCTATTATCCTTAGGTTTGGTCTTCTCGGTGTGTCCTGGATTTCCTGGATGTTTTGGGTTAGGAGCTTTTCGAATTTTGCATTTTCTTTGACTGTTGTGTCAATGTTTTCTATGGTATCTTCCACACCTGAGATTCTCTCTTTTATGTCTTGTATTCTGTTGGTGATCCTTTCATCTATGACTCCTGATATCTTTCCTAGGGATTTTTATCTCCAGGATTGTCTCCCTTTGTGATTCCTTTAATGTTTCTATTTCCAATTTTAGATCCTGAATAGTTTTGTTCAATTCCTTCACCTGTTTGGTTGTGTTTTCCTGTATTTCATTAAGGGAGTTTTTTGTGTTTCCTCTTTAAGAGCTCTACCTGCCTACCTGTGTTCTCTTGTAATTCTTTAAGGGAGTTATTTATGTCCTTCTTAAAGTCCTCTGTCACCATCATGAAATGAGATTTTAAACCAGATTCTTGATTTTCTGGTGTGTTGAGGTATCCAGGGTTCACTGTGGTGGGATAACTGGGTTCTGATAATGCCAAGTAGCCTTGAGTTCTGTTCCTTATGTTCTTGCCCTTGCCTGTCACCATCTGGTTATCTTTGGTGTTAGCTGGTCTTGCTGTCTCTGACTGTGGCTTGTCCTTCCTGCAAACTTCTATGTCAGTACTCCTGGGAGACCTGTTGTCTCCTGGAGGAATTTGGGTATGGAGAACTTTGGTACAGGGTTAGCTCTGGGGTGCAGACAGAAACCAGAGGAATCCTGTCCCCAGCTGTTCCTTGTTTCCTGTGTCCCGACGGCTCTGGGAGGTTCCCTTTTGGGCCAGGAATTTGAACAGAAGAGGTGGTCTTACCTGTGCTCACAGGTGTGTTGGCACGATTGGGAGACCAGCTCTCTCCTGGTAGTATTTGGGTATGGAGGCCTGTGGCAGAGGATCAGGTCTGTGCACAGATGGAACCAGAAGGCTTCTTTCTTGGTTCCTGTGTCCTGAGGTTTCTTGGAGGGTCCCTCTGAGCAGCAGTGGCAGTCTTACCTGTGCTTACAGGCTTGTACGCAGTCCTGTGAGTATAGCTCTGTCCAGGCAGTATTTTGTTTACTGTACTTTTGTAGTACAATTTGAGATCAGGGACAGTGATACCTCCAGAAGTTCTTTTATTTTTCAGTATTATTTTTAAGCTATGATGTTTCTTTTATGTTTACATATGAAGCTGAAAATTGTCCCTTCTATTTTTGCAAAGATTTGTGTTGAAAATTTGATGGGGATTGCATTGAGTCTGTAAATTGCTTTTGTTAGAATGGCAGTTTTTACAGTATTAATTCTATTGTTCCATGAGCATGAGAGATTTTTTTTCACATACTAGTGTCTCCTTTAATTTCTTTTTTCAATGTCTTTAAGATTTTATTGTATAGATATTTCATTTGCTTGGTTAGAGTTAACTCAAGATGTTTTTGAGGTTATTGTAAAGGTGTTGTTTCTATGATGTCTTTCTCAGTACTTTTATAGTTTATATATAAGAGGGTTAGTTGGTTTTGTATGTTAACTTTGTATCCTGCTATTTCACTGAAAGTGTTTATCAGCTGCAAAACTTCTCTTGTATAATTTTAAGGATCTTTTATATATCTTTATAAGGACCTTCTATGATATGAAATCGTATCTTCTGCAAATGTGGTTTGACTTCTTCCTTTCTAACTTGTATCCCCTTCATCTCCTTTAATTGTTGCTTTAGCTAAAATTTCAAGTGCTATAATAAATAGATATGGAGAGAGTAGACAACCTTGTTTGTTCCTGATTTTAGTGGGAATGCTTTGAGTGTTCTCTGTTTAGATTCATGTTGATTCTGGGTTCACTATAAATTTCCTTGTATTATGCTGCAGTATGACCCTTGTAATCCTGACATCTCCAGGACTTTTATCATGAAAGAGTGTTGGATTTTGTCAAATGACTTTTCTACATATAATTAGATGATCATGTGATTTGTGTCTTTCAGTTTGTTTTCAGGGTAGATTGATTCATCAGTTTATGTATCTTGAACCATCCCTGCACCTCTGGGATGAAGCCTACCTCATCATTGTTGATAATCTTTTTGTTGTGCTCTTGGATTCAGTTTGCCTGTATTTTATTGAGAACTTCTGTATCTAAGTTCATAAGGGATATTGGTCCATAGTTTCATTTGCATTGAGTCTTTGTAGAGTTTCAGTACCAGGGTATAGTTATCTCATAAGAATAATTAGCTAATATACTTTCAGTTTCTAATTTTCAAATAAATTAAAGGAATATTTGTATTACTTATTCTTTGTAGGTCTGGTAGAATATGGCACTGAATCCATCTGGCCCTAGGCTTTCTATTGCAGAGTATATTTTAAATTAGTGGGTCTATTTCATTCGTGGCTAAAGATCTGTTTAAATTGCTTATTTAATCTTGATTTAACTTTGTTAGGACATATATATCAAGAAATTCCTCTGTGGGAACAAACCTGCACGGAGTGGAGTGAAGTCCCACATGTCTGCCCCAGGCACTGTCCCTCTGAGAGGGACTGGACACAGGAAGTGGCCGCATGCTCTTCTATAGTCCTCCGGCTGATCAGGCCTCTGTGGAGACACAGCCCGTGGGTGGAAGAGGGGGCAGTTCCCGGGGAACACCATGTGGTTCTGGAGTTCCCAAGCTCTAGACACTGCAGACTCTGCGGATGCTGCAGAGAACTGGGGACAGACTGGACCATAGGGCGCAGCTGGCATCCTGCCATGGGACCCGGTTGGGCGGCTTGGGCGCTGGCTAGCTACTTTGGCTTGAGTAAAAGGGTGCCATCTGGAAGCGCTGAGACATCTTTGGGGAGAGATTAGATGCGGCTCCTTAATCAAAGGCCGGATTCCTGGATTCCCACGGAGGATCAAGATGAATAGAGACAGTCCATAGTTCCAAGGAAGGTGGTTATTGTCATTGTGGAGAGTAGCGTAGATGAGATCGTACAAGCCACCTCTGGAAGGGGTGAGGTAGAAATAGTAACTGGGAAGGGGCTAAGTCGCTAGGTGTCTCATTAACATGGGGATGGCTTGGGGCTGCGTGGCCATGCCTCTACCTTGGCAGGGGCTTGAGGGTGTGACCACACCTTTACCTGAGGAGGAGATTGGGGGGGGGCCCTTACATTTCAAATGTTTCCATCTTTTCAGGTCTCCCCTATGGAACCTCCCATTCCTTCCTCCCTCCTCTCGCCTCTATGAGGGTATTCTCCTACCCACCCACCCACCCACTCTCATCTTCCCTCCTTGGCAATCCTTTATACTGGGGTATCTAACACTCTCAGGCCCAAGGGCCTCTCCTCCCCCTGATGGCTAACCAGGCCCTCCTCTGCCACATTGGCCAGCACCATGGGTCCCTCCATGTGTATTCTTTGGTTGGTGATCCAGTCTCTGGGAGCATTGAGGGGTCAGGCAAGTTGACACTGTTGCTCCCTCCATGGGGTTGCAAACTCTCTCAGCTTCTCCAGTCCCTTTTCCAACTCCTCCATATGGGACCTCATGCTTAGCCCTATGGTTGCTGTGAATTGACTCTTGGGTATTCCGAACTTTTGGGCTAATAAACACTTATCAGTGAGTACATACCATGTTCATTCTCTTGTGGCTGAGTTACCTCACTCAGGATATTTTCAAGTTCCATCCATTTGCCTGCGAATTTCATGGAGTCATTGTTTTTAATAGCTGAGTAGTATTCCACTGTGTAAATGTACTACATTTTCTGTATCCATTCCTCTGTTGAAGGACATCTGGATTGTTTCCGGCTATTATAAATATGGCTGTTATGGACATAGTGGAGCATGTGTCTTTATTACATGTTGGAGCATCTTCTGGGTATATGCCCAGGAGTGGAATAGCTGGGTCCTCAGGTAATATTATGTTCATTTTTCTGAGGGTCATCCAAACTGACCCTTTTTCACATGACCAAATGTCATCAGACCTATGGAGATGTAGCCAATTGTTAGAAGCTGTATTCTAGGAGCTTGGACAAATGGCTGACATCCCTTATAGGCTGAAGACAGCCTATTGGGCCTGCAGCATTCAAACCTTAGCTCTACCAGAAAACAGACTTCCAATCATGGCCCAACATTCCTCCATTTCTTTTAGGTTTTCCAGTTAATAGAATATGGATATTTAAAGTCGTTTGATTCTCAGAGTTTCATCAGTATGTCCTGTAAAGTCCTCCCTTTCATTTCTAGTTTTATTAATTTTGATCTTATATCTCAACATTTTAGTTAATTTGGTTAAGGGTTTGTCAATATTGTTGTTTGCAAAGAAGCAAGTCTTTATTTCATTAATTCTTTGTATTTTGTAGTTCTTTATATTTTGTTGATTTTACTGCTGAGTTTATTTCTTTTTATTTGAGTTTATTTTTTCTTGTCTATACATTTTAGTGTTTTCCTAGAGCTTTAAGGTATACAATGATTTCTGTAATTGCTGTACACATGTGGTTCACTTATGTGTGTGAAAGCAAAACATTCACATGCATAAAGTAAAAAATAAATCTTCTAATGCTTAGGACATATGACTGTACAGATTAATATATTTTAGTGTATGTTTTTCAATTGTGAGATTTATTAAGGTATTCAGAGCAGTTTCAATTTCTTTTCTGTTGTTTATTCATTTCTATTCTATTTTTCCTTTTGCTATCTTGGGACCTGATTCTCATTTTCTCTCTCTCTCTCTCTCTCTCTCTCTCTCTCTCTCTCTCTCTGTATGTATGTTCTCAGTCTCTCTGTCTTTGTGTGTGTTTCTCTCTCTTTTTTCAATTAAATTTAAGCTATTGTTTTGTACAATCTAAATTATGATATCCAAGGTATATCTTACCAGTAGGGGAGATATATAAATTTAATGAAAGCAGTGATTTCATTAACTACATAACAAGGAATAAGACTAAATATCAGATTGCAGATAGAGAGAAGCATCAAAGAAATGGCAAAATACCATCATATCACCTGCTTGCATCATCCAGCAGAAATCAACTGGGGAAGCTGGGACAGTCAGCTGGAGTTCCCAGTTACTAGAATCCTAGGGAGAAGGTCCATTTCACCCTCCTTATGGATGAGTTTCTGGTTTTCCATTATCATTGTAGGCATTTTTGTGTTTTGGGGGAAACAAATAGTAACCTTTGTTGGAAATAACTTACCTTCTATCTGTTCATCTGTTCTCAAGAACACAGTGGGTTTTTTTGTTTGTTTGTTTTTTGTCTTTTGTTTTTTGTTTTTGTTTTTGTTTTTTTTTTTTTTGAGACAGGGTTTCTCAGTATAGCCCTGGCTGTCCTGGAACTCACTCTGTAGACTAGGCTAGCCTCGAACTCAGAAATCCACCTGCCTCTGCCTCCGGAGTGCTGGGATTAAAGGCATGCGCCACCACTGCCTAGCAAAAACACAGTGTTTTTACTCCAGGGCTTTTTTTATTGTTTGCCTCCATCCTCATCACACAGTTAGGGAGGCCATCACATCCCTGAATAATGAGCCTTGGAAGACAATTAAAGACAGACATTCCTGAATCTGAAGAAAGGGTACGAAGCCTGATTTCATAGCTATCTCTCAATAAGCTCAAAAGCGCATGGCTATTTTGTTTCCCTTTCTGAGTGAGATTCACACATATTCTCTTAAGCCCTCCTTATTACCCAGTTCCTCTAAGTCTGTGGATTGTAGCATGGTTATCCTACACTTCATGGCTAATCTCTACTTATAAGTGAGTATGCACCATGCATTTCCTTTTGGGTCTGGGTTACATCACTCAGAATGATATTCTCAACTTCCATCCATTTGAAGGCAAATTTATTGATGTCATTATTTTCAATAGCTGAATAGTATTCATTGTGCAGATAGATGTACCAAATTTTCTTTATCCAGTCTTCAGTTGAGGGACACCTAGGTTGTTTCTAGTTGTTGGCTATTATGAATAAAGCTGCTATAAATATAGTTGAGCAAGTATTGTTGAAGGTGGATGGAGAAAGGGAACTGAGTGAGAGGGGGCCTAAGGAACCTTTATGAGGATGACAATCAGGTGTGTGGGAGAATAGAAATCAGCGGGGGAGCATCTTTGGGACTAACTAGAGATCTTGGATGGGGGAAGCTATTGTAAGCCTGTGGGGGTGACCCTAGCTGAGAAGCCTACCAATGGGGGGTGTACAGACTGAAGTGGCCACCTCCTGTAGTAAGGCAGGGCTTCTAGAAATGAAGGGGACATAAGCCCACCTAAGAACCTTTAACCCAAAATTTGTCCTACCTACAAGATGTGCATGGCTTAAGATGGAGCAGATACTGAGGGAATGGCTAACCAATGACTGGCCCAACTTGAGACCCATGCATGGGAGAAAGCTAACCCCTAACACTATTAATGATACTCTTCTATGCTTGCAGACAAGAACCTAGCATAACTGTCTCCTGAGAGGCTTCATCCAGCAGCAGATAAAATCATCTGCCGAGACCCATAACCAAACATCAGGCTCGGGTTGTCTTGTGGAAGAGTAGGGAATATAGTTGAGCAAGCTGAAGGGGTCAAGGGCAGCACAAGAAGACAAAATAAACTAACTTGGGCCCACAGGGGCCTCACAGAGACTGAATCACCAACCAAAGAGCATGCAGGGACTGGACCTAAGCCCCTGTACACTTGTAGCACATGTGAAGCTTGGTCTTCTGGTGGTTCTCCTCACAAGTGGAGTGAGGAATGTTTCTGACTCTGTTGCCTGCTATTGGATCCCTTTCCCCTACCTGGACTACCTGGCTGGGCCTCAGTGAGACAGGATGTGCTTAGTCCTAATGGGACTAGAAGTCCCAGGGTGGGTTGGTACCAAAGGGGGCTTCCACTTTTCTGAGAAGGAGAGAGCATAATGGGGGAGGAACTTGTAAGGGTGGTACTGGGAGAAGAGACAGAAAGAGCTTTGATTGAGACATAACTTAAATAAAAAAATATGGAAAGGAAAAAGGAGCACATGGCAATTTATAAATATAATGTTCATTACTGTTACTATACAAGTAATGGGTTTTGCAATGGCATTCATTCATCTCTCCCTCTCTCTCCCTTTACCCCCCCCCTCTCTCTCTCTGTGTGTGTGTGTGTGTGTGTGTGTGTAATTAGACTTTGTTTTTATTTATCCCTGTCCTCTATTAACATCACCACCTCTGCTTTTACAGCACAGATGTGGCATTATCAGTGTTCCATCACTTCCTTTTTGGCATTTGTCTCTCTTTAATAGTCATCTTCTATATTAATGGCGTGTGTGTGTGTGTGTGTGTGTGTGTGTGTGTGTGTGTGTATGTGTACATTACCAAAGAAGGAGAACTACAATAAGGGAGGAAGAGGTCTTAAAGGAGGGGAAGAAGGTAAAAGAGGACATCTATACTACTCTATTCCTTATGTACTGTAAATAATGTAGAAACAAATATGGATGTGCCTACTTAATCATGGTGAGTGATCGTTTTGATGGGTTCGGTTAGCAAGGATTTTATTGAGTATTTATGCATCAATATTCATAAGGGAAATTGGTCTGAAGTTCTTTCTTTGTTGGGCCTTTGTGTGGCTTAGGTATCAGCATAACTGTGACTTCATAGAACAAATTATGTAGTGTTTCTTCTGTTTCTATTTTGTGGAATAGATTGAAGAGTATTGGTATTAGATCATCTCTGAAGGTCTGATAGAATTCTGCACTAAAACCACCTGGTCCTGGGCTTATTTGGTTGGGAGACTTTTAATGACTGCTATTTCTTTGGGAGTTATGAGACTGTTTAGATATTTTATCTGATTCTGATTTAGCTTTGGTACCTGGTATCTGTACAGAAAATGATCCATTTCATCTAGACTTTCCAGTTTTGCTGAGTATAGGCTTTTGTAGTAGGATCTGATGATTTTTGAATTTCTTCAGTTTCTATTGTTATGTCTCCATTTTCATTTCTGATTTTGTTAATTTGGATATTGTCTCTGTGCCCTCTGGTTAGTCTGGCTAAGGGTTTATCTATTTTGTTGATTTTCTCAAAGAAGCAGCTCTTGGTTTTGTTGATTCTTTGTATAGTTCTCTTTCTTTCTACTTGCTTGATTTTAGCCCTGAGTTTGATTATTTCCTGCCATCTACTCCTCTTGGATGTATTTGCTTCTCTTTGTTCTAGAGCTTTCAGATGTGTTGTTAACCTGTTAGTGTATGTTCTCTTCAGTATCCTTATGAAAGAACTCAGAGATATGAGTTTTCCTCTTAGCACTGCTTTCATTGTGTCCCATAAGTTTGGGTATGTTGTGCATAACAGTCTTATTTATAATAGCCAGAAGCTTGAAACAACCCAAATGCCCCTCAACTGAGGAATAAATACAGAAAACATGGTACATTTACACAATGGAGCATTGTGCAGCTATTAGAAAACAATGACTTCATGAAACTCGTAGACAAATGGATGGAACTAGAAAATATTATCCTGAGTGAGGTAACCCAGTCACAAAATAACAGACATGGTATGTACTCACTGATAAGTGGATATTAGGCAAAAAGCTCAGAATACCCATGGTATAACTCACAGATCATATGAGTCTCAAGAAGAAGGAAGACCAAAGTGTGGATGCTTCAGTTCTACTTAGAAGGGGGAACAAAATAATCATGGGAGGTAGAGGAAATGAGAGACCTGAGATGCAGAGAGGAGGAGGTTGGAAAAAGGGAGCCAGGATCAGGAGTGGGAATGAAAGGTCAGCTCGGGAACTTTGAGATACTCCACCAGGGTACGCTCCCCCCTCTGAGCACACAGAAGAAACATGTTAGAAAGCACGTAGGCTTAGAGGGAGGGGCTGATTAAGCCCCTGCTACCTCATTCCCTAAAGACCAATCAGTTTAAAAGTCACACTGTTTTGCCAATCACATTGTACCTAATGGCGGCTGCTCTAAAATCCTATTTAAGGTCCCTGAACGTGCTCTGGGGAGTCGCTCTCCCATCTTGGTATGTAAGAGCGGCCTCAGCATGCTGATGAATCAATAAATTTCTCTTGCATTTTGCATCAATCCCTGACTCCGTGTGTCTATTCAGAGGGTCTCAGGTAGGTTAAGACTCCCCAGAGTCTTACAAGAGGAGATGGGGGAGAAGTACAGAGGGTCAGAAAATTGAAAGGAAGTGTGTATCAGTGGGGGATGGTGAACTGGGCCTAGCCACTAGAAAGTTCCATATTCCAGGAAAGCAAGAGGCTCCCAGGACCTGACAAGAATGACATTAGGTGAAATACCCAAAAAAGGGGAGGTAGAACCTGTAAAGACAGTATCCTGAGGTTAGGCACAGCCCCAGGTTGAGGGATCCGGTGACCCACCCATCTTAAAAACATTCACTCAGAATTGCTCCTGTCTCAAGGAAATACAGGGACAAAGAGTGGAGCAGAGACTGAAGGAAAGGCCATCCAGAAACTGCCCCACCTAGAGAATCCATCCCATCTGCAGATACCAAACCTAGACATTATTGCTGATGTCAAGAAGTGCTTGCAGATAGAAGTTTGGTATAGCTATCCCCTGAGAGGCTGTGCCAGATCCTGATCAATACAGATGTGGATGCTCACAGCCAGCCATTGGACTGAGACAATCCAAGCACAGGGACACCTTTGGAGGAGTTAGGTGAAGGACTGAAGGAGCTGAAGGGGTTAACAACCCCATAGGAAGAACAGCAATATCAACCAACCAGATCCCCTAGAGCTCCCAGGGACTAAATCACCAACCAAAGAATACACATGGAGGGACCCATGGCTCCAGCTGCATATGTAGCAGAGATTGCCTTATCTGGCATCAATGGGTGGGGAGGCCCTTGGTCCTGTGGAGGTTTGATGCCTCAGTGTAAGGGAATGCTAGGGCCATGAGGAGGGAATGGGTAAGTAGGTAGAGGAGCTCCCTCGTATACGTAAGGGAAGGGGGAGGAGATAAGGGGTTTGTGATGGGGAAGCTAGGAAGGGGAATTAACATCTGAAATGTAAATAAATAAAATAACCAATCAAAAAGGGATTTTACATCAAAATACCACAGAGATACTTGCACATCCAAGTTTTTTTTATTGGTTATTTTATTTATTTACTCTAGTGTCCTGGAGAATATAAAAATAGTGGAAATCTAATATCCCCATAAGCAGTCTGACTTTTTCTTTAGAAGCATTTTTTAAGTCTTTCACAAACACAATAAACAAAGTAAATTTTGGTACAAAATCATACACATTGCTATAATTCCTACAAACTGAATAACAATAAGAGTGCCTGACAAATGTGAACACACACACATGCACATGCACATACACACACATACAAAAGCATGATATCCTGTTAGTGGTGCAGATTAAAACCCCAAGAGGCAAAATGAATGGGAAATCTTAGCATTGTCATAGACAAAGTCATTATGGTTTTCAGAATCTTCAGACCGACTTTTCACATTACTAAAAATATATCCAGGTAAAATAATTCAGAGAAAGTGAATCTAAAGAATAGTTTTTGTGGAAACATTATTAAGGAATAAAAAAATGCAATGATTGTGTCCACACTATGATGACATTATGTAAGTATAAACTCACAATCTGTCAGTGCTCTAATGAACTATTAACACAAAAGTACTAAATTAAAAGGATAAAACATACAAAATAAAGTAGTATGCAGAATTTGATTAAAATTGATAATTACGATTTTATGCACATCTAATATGAAATACACAGTAGAATATTAAAAAATACATAAAGATGAGTTAAAAGGGAATCAATATTTTAGAAATAGTCCATCATGTGAACAGTGTAGATCAAATCCCTAAGTTATGTTTCTTAAAGACCTTTTCAGTTAACAGTGAAACCACTTTATATTCATCTTTATATTTCTCAACATATTCCATCTCAGATATGTATGAAAGATTTCACTCTCCTGTTAAGAATTTATCCAATGAAAGAGCTGCCTGCTAAAGAGTTAAATAAATTATCATCTGCTCAGCATCCCTGTACCATAGGTGTTGAATAAACAAATGTTAGCTAGAATAGCATGTTTCTTTGCCAATATTGCTAACCAAATGTGTTAACTAACTTTCACAATCTCCCCATAGTGCTTATCTGTTTGAAATGGAAACTTGCTATAGTTCTTTCAAAAATTCTGACAATAACAAACACACCAGATTGGATGGAGAAAAGCCCACAAGGCCTCAAAAGTACACCGAGAATTACAGTCAATGAAGGACAGCTAGGAAGGAGTTTGCCTTCCCCTGGGAGGACCACACCAATTGATTTTTCAGTGTCAAACAGTCAGCTCTAAAAACATAAATATAGGTAGCATTTTACAGATGGAACAGGTTATATTAGAAATATGTATGTATATACATAGATACAGATAGTATCAATTAGTTTAAGAAGAGGCCATGAATTTGAAAAAGAGCGTGGAGGAGTACACGGAAGCTTCAGAGGGAGGAAAAGAGGGTGAGAAATATCGTAAACAAACTATAATCTCAAAGTGAGATAAAAAGATATTACCCATGGTGTACATTAGTAGGCATACATGCTTTTCAAGTTGAATAAACTCCCCCTTTGCATTGTATAGGCACCCACCAGAAAGATCACTGCTTTCTATCTAAGACGAACAATGTTTGCTTCCCCCCCCCCATCTCATATGAGGGAAAGAACAGGGAATCAGCATGCTTCTGTGATGAGCCCTTACCTATAAATCCGTCTCCACACAGAGAGCTTCCTCAGAGCAAATAACAAGCAGTGCTTCTTCCTTGACATGCCAGTATTTGCAGTGTTTTGGTAAATGTTTTACAGAAATCTTTAGACTTAGGATGTACTATGGACCTTGCTTTACTGGGAAACGGGCAAATAAAATGCTGGCTACCTTGAGAGTCAGAAGTATCCAGGTCCTTCATATATATATATATATATATATATATATATATATATATATATATATA
>JADRCH010000568.1:303008-325034 GCA_019843965.1 Rhynchomys soricoides | reverse complement strand
TATATATATATATATATATATATATATATATATATATATATATATATCCCAGAAAGATGACAATGCAAATTTGAGAGCCAGATTTTGTGTGCCCTCTCAGCTTTGCTTACATTATCTTTTCTGCCCACAGGAAAGCAACAGACTAGGTCTAGAAAGGATATGTGATTGACTATAAAGTTGAGATTTCCTTATTCCTCCCTTTCTAATTGACTGCTGCACTAACAAGATGGAAGCCAGAGGTATTAGATGAAATTAGATTTGTAAAAATTAGAGTTCCTTATCTATATACATACAGAGCAGGCATTCTCATGTATATAGCAGCTGAAAGTTTCCTCCAGATTTCCATCTCATGCCTGGGTGTGCTTCAATCATCTCATAGTGATGATGAATAAGCAACAGTAATACTCTTTTGACAAAGATTTATTTTATTTTATGTGTATGCTTGTTTTGCCTGTGTTAATTTATATAAAACACATGGAAAGCACATGTATTTTCATGAGCCACGTGAGTGCTTGGCACCTGAGGAAGCCACTTGAGGTGTTGGATCTCTCTAACTGAAGTTACAGATGGTCATGAAATGCCCTGTGGATTCTGGAAACTGAATTTCGGTCTTCTGGAAGAGCAGAAAGTACAACTAACCTCTGAGACATCCTTGTAGCCCCAGTAACACTTTTGATAGCAAAGGAAAATTTAGCACAGAGAGACTGAATATCTCCCTGCTGGTTGCATAAACTATGAGATAGGAAGATATAACTTCATTTCAGAGCCCACTATCCAGGGACCCCTGTAGCAGAACCTTCCTCTAATGAATAAAGATTTCAAGGGACCAATCACTGGACAAGAAGTAGCAAGACTTCTGGGTCGGGGAGAGGAAAAAGGAGGCAGGAAAAAGAAGACTGCTTTTTGGACAAGAGAGATGATGGAGGATATAATGTAGGTAGCGAAGGCCCCTGGTTCAGGTGGCAGATCCACTGTGATCCTCTACCGGAGGATTTATAACTTAGAATAGCTTACAAACTAGGATGCTAGTTGCCGTACCTAGCTATTGTGTTACCTGTTCATTCTAAACTAAGATTGTGTGGTGTTTTCCTTCATGTGGCTACTCAGCTGGGTTCCAGAGAAAGGTACGGTGGCAGGGCACCCCAGCCAGCCATAAGAATTTAGAAATATGGGGCGTGCATGGCAGCAGCCTACCATGGGAACTTAGCGAGCTGGGTGAAGAGATTTCAGATTTCTGAGTCAGAGAGTCGCTGGGCTGAGAACAGTCTGGCCTGTCCACCAGTGTCATGCCAGCGGTAGGGTGGATTGTTTTTTTTAATATTTCATGCAACACCACTACCCCCCTCTGGTACTCAGATTTGTTATACCTTGAATGGATGAATCAGAAGAATACATTCTTTCCTAACTTTTTGTGTGAAATAAGAGGAAAAAGAAATGATTATCAATATTCTGTACATTCTGTATTAATGCTGGCAATTAATATGATGGCAGTTATTCCTTAACCAGTTAGTTCCTCAAATAATCACACAGAGACCTTTTAATATTTCAAAGCTTAGGCCTTAGCTGGGTAGACTCTTAACTAGCTCATTTACGTTAACCTGACCACAAAGCCCCATCCAGGCACATGGCTGGCTATACCTTCCAGAGTTCCTTTCTCCCTCCTAGGAAGTCCTACTTATCTTGCTCTATTGCCCAATGACAGGCTTTAACCTTTTATTGAGCAATTAATTTGGGGAGCAAGTTTTCACAACAAAAGCTGGTGTACATGGGAATTTGCTCTTGGGGCAACCAGACCTAGGGGTATAGAATTTACCATTTGAATCCATATTAGCACCAGACCAACTCCAACAAATAAGCAAAAGGAGAAATATGCTACTGGAGTTGGTATGTATCCATTCTGCCTTTAAAAATATTAACTAATAACCTTAGGGCAGATAAAATATTTATTTAGTAAGAGGAAATGGAGCATAACTGTGTCTATATACAGTAGACACAAAGGTTTCTGGAAAGTTTTCTTTAGCCTAAACACCCATGTAAGAGGTTGGGTATGTTAACATGCACCTGCCATCGAAGCTACATTCGAATTTCAGGAGTATCCCTGGGACTCACTGGCCAGAGAGAGCAGGCACAAAGTGAAAACCAGTTTCAGTACGCAACCTTGTCTCAAAAATTAAGCTGAGAGTGATAATGAAGACACTAAGTCTTTCAGATCCATAGCCAGCATCTGGGATTGATTCATGATGGAATTGCCTGGGCACCAACAGCTTTATGTAGCCTCCCCTCTCCCTTTTCACCATGTAGCCTCTTTCCTAGCCTAGCTCTGTGAATGCCTGCAGTTTTCCTTAAAGGATGGTCTTCAGGTTCCTAATACTCTTGGGTCTCCATTGTAGCTTAGTACCACCAGCACCAGCAGCTTTGTAAGATGTCTTCTCAGATCCTCCTTGCAGTATTTCAGAACCTGTCACACATTGCCTGGACTCAGTAGTACCTTTCTGGAATGTTGGTGCAAGAATGAATGATCCCTTTGCTTTTGTATTTAGCATGAATGCAAAATCATCACTATATGAATGGCCTGCCAAGTTCTGCTGGAAGCTTGAAGTGTAGCCTCTTTCTTTCCTTGCTGGAGTGGTTTCTGTATGTTTCAGCACTAGCACCCACAAAAACACTTTCATGCTTTCATGTTTTTAGTAAAGAAACTTTTAAGCCACATCCTGATTTCAGACTTTGCTTCATTTTTCCAAGCTGGGTAAAGTCTTTAATGGGTGAAGTCTTATCTTTAAGGTGCCTTCCTTTCCTACCGTGCCAGTGTAGAGTTGGGTTTCTCTTTGGGGCACAGTATCTTTCATAATTACAAATGCCTTTTCTGAACCTGCCTTGTATGCAGCTTTTAAACTCACTGATGTTCATTTGCCCACTAAAGTATACATTTCACCATCTTTCTGCTGTCTGTCATTACAGATCTGAAAAGGACAGTGAATATAGCTATACCACAGCCCAAATGTTCTATTGTTTTTAAATTTCCTCAGCCAGAGAGTAATCCACAATTTTAAAATCCATCCTGACTCATATTTCTAGGACCCCAGCAGAATAAAGCCAAATTACTTATCAGAATGCAACATGAATGTAACATGGATATAACAAAATGTAGCATGAATGTAACAGAATGTAACATGAAAGGCCCTAGTGCATATCTCAGTAAAATCTTGTTCTATTTGGAAACTTGATGAGTTTCTGCATTTCTCTCAGCATTCTGGTTTTTATTTCTATCACCAAACTGAGCTAACTCTAAGCTCTATCACCACTAAGCTCTATGGACAGCTTTTAGCTTTTCAATATGCGGCAGTTCTCTGCTCTTCACATTTATCCCAGGAATCAGTCCTATGGGTCATGGTCAAGTTTTTCATTGAAACACCCTACTACTTGATGCCAAATTTTATTACTTTATGTTTTAAATAAATGTGTTAACAATATCACTGTAAGGAAATAAGGCTTTATTTTGACTCATGGTTTAAGGGTGTCCTCTGTTGTGGTGGGGGAAAGCACGGTAGGATTCCGGATGTAGGAGCATGTGGTTACGACAGACAGACATGCATGCATGCATGTACACACGCATGCACACACTCATGCATGTGCATGTGTGTCCTATGGTCACATCATGTGGATTCACTGTTTTCCCCTTTTAGTCAGTCTAGAACCCAAGCACAGGATTTGACACCATCCAAATTTTGTGGTAGTCTTTTTTTCTCAGTTAAAGCTCTATGATGTGAGGCATCTAGGAAATTCCAAATCCAGTCAAGCTGAAAAAGATTAACAGTCACATCTGTGAGTCAGGCTGACTTACTAAACATATATATTGCTGATGTATTATTATTATGCTATAGAAGTGTATCATCTCTGAACAAACTCCAGCTTTTCTATCTTTGTAAGTTTTTTCTTTTTCTTTTTCCTGCCTTTTGTACAAGTTAAGTCACATGATATCATGTTGACAGAAGTGATAAAAACAGTATTGTTTTGTTATCTTTCTTTTGGGGCAAACATACCCTCTCAGTCTGATGCTCTTTGTGTTTGTTTTTCATTACCTTTTCTTTTTCAAGATTGTGTTTTATATAGCACAAGCTAGACTTGAGTTTACTGTGTGGTTAAACTTGAACTTCTGATACCCTTGCTTCTACCTCAAAGGGGCTTGTGTTACAGTCATGCTCATTATACCTAGTGGACTTTTACCCTTTTGTATATTAGGTTCGGATTATCCTACAAGCCTATAGTCAGGTTTAGGATATTCTTTGTTATCCCTAACTAGCTGAGAGTTTTGAGTTTATTAAGAATATTAAATTTTGTCAAGCAGTTTTGTACACCTAAGTAGAAAAGATTATATGTTTTTCTTTTTAGCTTGTTGGCATGAGATTAATTATATTAACTAATATCAGAGTGTTAACCTTCTTTGGGATCCTTAAATAAAGTTTCTCTACTTTGATACATTTTTAAAATTGTATTTCTGAATTTGACTTGATGGCATTTAGTTGATGATTTATGGATCCCCACTTACTTTGCATGTAATTCTGTAGTTTTCCTTTAGTATGTATTTATCTTTGGAATTTTGGACTTCATAAAAGAAGTGGTCTCTTCTCTGCTCAATTCAGAAGAAATTTGTATAGATTTGCTAGTATTTTGTGCTTATATGTGCTATACAAATTGCCAGGGATGAAGACTTTTTAGAACTGATGTCTCTTTTCCCCTCCCCTCTTTCTCTTCTCAAACCTTCCATCTATTTTTCTGTGTTAACATCTCATTATTTAGCCTATGTGGACCTCCAGTTCACAGTGATCTATCGGCCTCAGCCTTCAAATTGCTAGGATTCTAAGCATGTACTAACATGTTTAACTAAGCATAGTTATTATATTCAGCAAATATAAATTATCATGCAATTCAATAACGAGTCTTTTCATTATCGAATAGTATTTCAGGCACGGGTGTATGAGTGTTTATATTACTGTTGCAGGACACTTGAATTGTTTCTAGTTTTAGGTTATTTTGAACAAATTTCTATTAGCAGTGTTGTTGTATAAATCTTTCTATGGAAGTGTTTCCCTCCTTGGAGTCCATATCCAAATGTAGTGATATGATTGTAGTTTAACTTGATAAGAAGCTAACTTTTTCTCAAAGCTGCTGTCTTGTTTTACATTCTCAGGGTACTGCACCCAAGTTCCATCAGTACCAAATGACCCCCCAGAACAAGTATTCATTCATATTGAGGGATCTTTAGCAACACCCTTTAAATAACTATGCATGAAAATCTATTGAGGTAATTCCCAAGGAAGAACAAAATATATTCTAGGATATGTCAATGTTAAGGGCTGATGATGCTCCCCTTTACCCAAGCTCTGTAACTCAGTAAAATAATGGTTAAAGAATCTTTTATTTCACTCTGTTCTCTGGAAATAACTTACTATGAGAACCTATCCAGCCTACCTGACTTAACATAGACTGATCTCCCAGATGTTTCTATGTTTATCAAGAAGAATAATACTGGACATGAACCTTCTCTGTCTCATAAAGAATGAGGAGACATGCTGATACCCAAAGGGCAAATGAGAAGAAAATACTTATTAACCAAATTCTGGTCTTCCTTTTTTCCTCTTAGTATACAACATCTCTTTGATGCCAAGAACAGGTTGAACTTGACAGTAAAAAGTCCTCTGATAAAAATGCCATCCTGCTCCTTATAAATGATTAATTGTACGGTTCAACTTCACTGATCCATCAAAACAAAGTTTCTTTTAACTAATTTGACCAAACTTAAGGTCAAATGAACTTTGACACTCCCTCAGCAAATGCCAAAACTGGCAAGCAGAAAAGTATTAATTTCTACAAGAAACACAAATGTACCTAATACCCTTCCTTCCAACTTTTCAAGTGTTTGTAAATATTATATTCTGAAATGTTGCCTTAGTAAAATCTCTTTCTCTTAATGTTTGATTTTGAGGGAAGTAAAACACATTACTTTTCTGATTAAAGAAGGCCAATAGACTCTAGATAGATTTGCCAAAAGAGGTCTTTGCAGTGAATATCATAGTCAAACTATCAAAAGTCCAAGACAAAGAACAAGAAAAGGTGCCAAGTCATACTAAAGAATCCCAGATTTGACTAAATATGATTTCTTAACAGAAACATTATGGACCAGGAATAAACAATAAGATATTTTCAGTAAAAATGTCCTCCCAAGAATACTTTTTTTATCAAAGTAATAAAAGACAAATAATTTCCAAAACAAAAACTGATGTAATTAATTACCAATAGACAAGCCTTTGTAAAGATACTTATTCTAGAGGTATAATAACAGAAATACATAAAATCATATAATTCATTATTAGAAGAGTAGATAATACAGTAGAGGGTGGGATCCTTGTCAATAGTGAGAACCACCAAACCACAAAGAGAAAAGGAAGTAACAGAGGACATTGAAAAACAATCAAGAAAAATCATCAAAATAAAATGGTCAGAGTAAAGTGTTCATATATTAGTATGAACCTTGATTGGAAATGAACTGAATTTCTCTAGTGAAAAGACTGGCTCAGCAAAAAACAATGAACAACATGCTGTCCTCCAGAAACTTTACAAGCAAAAGTACATAGATGGAAAGGGAAAAAAGATGGGAAAAGTTAATGCATGCAGAGATAATTTGGTATATGACAGAACTATAGTAATCTAAACAACATGGTACTTCAGCTAACCCACAGTGCATTTGAGGGGCAGAGGTAGGAAGACTGAAAGTTCAAAGTGTACCTGAATATAGGAGGAAAAAATCTCTTTATAGATCCAAAAATAAATTTACACACCTTCTGCCAACTGATTACTGAAAAGAAAACAAAACAAAAGTAAACAAATCCAACAACAGAATATACACTGACTTCTTCAGGAAGCAATTCTGGAATACTGGCTATATTATGCAAAAAATAAAAACTTGACTTCTATTTCACATCCCATATGAAAATCAAGTCAAAATGGACCAAAAAAAAAAAACCCTAAATATAATATATATACTTAATATATATGCTTAATAATATAATACCTTATAAACTATTATATAAAAGAATTTAAGTGACTTTAAATGAAATAATAGTATTTTGTATATGATCACAAAATAAAAGCAAAAGAGGTTGCCTTCTATTAACTCACCTTGAAGGTCTAAATGAAGGGCAACATGCTGGAAAATAAACCTCTTGGCTTTTGCATCGATCTGTGTCTTGGTGTCTCACTGGGGGCGTCTTGAAGTAAGTACCATTAACTGAGGGTTGGGGGTCTTACATTTGGGGGCTTTTCTGGGATTCAAGGAAACCCCTTTCCTCCCAGCGACCACCAACTAGACTGATAGGAGGAAAAAAAGACAGCTCAGCAACAGGTACCTACTTGTAAGTGTTTGTGTTTGTCTCTCTGTCTTTTGCTTTCACTTTTGGCTTGGGGGCACCTTGTCAGCTGGAAAGCCTCTGGTCTGGTGCAGTCAATTGGTGGGCAGATGTGACTGTGGGTAGTCTGGAGGGAGTCAGGAGGACTCTGCTCCTTTTGGAAATGACAAGACACAGTATTGGAAGGACAGAGTCTTGCTATAACCTGGTTTCTGTGCCTGTGGCTGGGGCAAACTGTCTGTGTGTTGATTGTCTTTCTCTGTGTTCTTGGACATGGACAGACTTTTTTTGGGGGGGGGCATGGGACAGACTAAATCTACCCCATCAAACATCCTAGTTAACCACTGGAGGGAAGTTAAGGAAAGGAAAAAACTTGTCAATAGTAGTAAAGAAGGGCAAGGGATTTACTTTCTGCTTCTCTGAGTGGTCCACCTTTGGAGTAGGGTGGCTATCCATAGGGACCAGCGACTTGCAGGTAAGAGTCTTTAAGCCAGGGTCCCTCGAGCACTCATACCAAGTGCCCTATATAGTTACCTGAAAGAATCTACTGGAGGATCCCCCCCAACCCCCCATGGATAAAAGCCTTTCTTTTCCCAAGACCCACCTCGCAGGTTCTGGCCATCAGGAAAAAGGAAACACAGAAGAAGGGATCCGGACCTGAGAAGAAGTTGATCCTCTAAGGCCCTTCAACAGTGGACCTGTTGCTCCAAGACCCTCCTCTTCCATATCCCCCTACCCTTGCCCCATGGCCCTACCAGCGCCAGCACTGGCCCCAGGATTCTCAAGCCATACAGGACCTGGGCTGTTGTGCCCAGGGAGGAGGAGAGGAGACCCCCCAACTTCCCAGTCGTGCCATGGAGACTCAAAGTCCACAAGCCACCTGCCCTGATACCATGCACTCTTCTGCTGAGGGCATATGGGCCTCTAGATGATAAGGGAATTAGGTTATGTAATACTGGCCCTTCTCTTCAACCAACTTGTACAACTGGAAGGCCCAATACCCCTCCCCCTTCCAGATAATCCCAAGGAGCTGATTAATCTCTTTGAGACTGTTTTATTTACTCATCAGCCTAAGATGATATCTAACCACTCATGAGAGTGATCTTCACGACCAAAGAGTGAGAGAGGATATGGCAGGAAGCCAGAAAGAATGTCCCCTCAGACACAGGGACACCATCGATTGACTAGGCTGTCCTAGACAGTGGGTTTCCCTGACTAGACCTGACTGGAGCTTTAATACGGCAGAAAGTAAGGGGCACCTGAAGGTCTACAGCCAGGCTCCGTTGTCAGGTCTCAAGGGGGCTACACAATGACCCACCAACTTGACCAAGGTACTTGAGGTTAAGCAAGGATCAGATGAGTCGCTCACAGCCTTTCTAGAGTGACTCATGGAGGCATTCTGTCAGTATACACCTTATAACCCCAGCAGGGAGGAGCACAAAGCTACTGTGACTGTGGCTTTTATAGGCCAGGCTAGTAAAGATATTAAGAAAGAGCTTCAGAGCTAGAGGGACTACAGGATAAGTCGTTGAGGGATTTAGTGTAGGTTGCTGAGAAAGTCTACCAGAACAAGGAGACAGAGGAGGAGAAGGAGCAAAGAAAGGGGAAGGAAGAGGACAAAAGAGAGATGGAAAAAAGAACGTGTCAGGGAAAGAATTTACAGAGAATCTTGGCTACAGTAGTTAGGGAAAGCAGAGAAGAGAGACTCCAACCAAAGAGAGACAGAAAACCCTTTGAAAAGGACCAGTGCCCATATTACAAGGAGAGAGGCCACTGGGCCTGAGAGTGCCCCAACAAATGGAGGCCAGGGGTGAGAAATCCCAGGCCTTGGGAAAAGCACCTCAAAATGGTGAAGGCGTTAGGCCTGGGTGAAGACAGTGGTTAGGAGAGACGGGGTTTGGACCTTCTTCCTGAACCCAGGGCAACTCTGAGAGTGGAGGGAAGCCCACTCAATTCTTGGTGGACACAGGGGCTCAACATTTGGTCCTCCTCCAAGCTGATGGCCCCATTTCCAAGAAAAAAAAATCTTGGGTCCAAGGAGCCACTGGCACCAAAATGTATTCATGGACTATCCAAAGAACAGTGGACAAAAGGATGGGCCTGATATTCCATTCATTTATGGTCATCTCAGACTGTCCCTACCCTCTGTTGTATGAGATTTACTCCCCAAAATGGGGGCCCAGGAACACTTCCTGTCTGACAGGCTGCAACTAACTGGACCAAAAAGAGAGCCCATGGGTAGAGGAAAGACTTCTCCAACTGACCCTTGCCAGGAGCCGAGGCCACCTGGTTTACAGGTGGGGCAGTTTTCTCCATGAAGGTCAGAGACAAGTGGATGCTGCCATGGTAGACAGCACAAATGTCATCTGGGTTGAACCTCTACCTCCCCAGCCCCAGCACATCAGCACAGAAAGCAGAGCTAATTGCCCTCATCAAAACCTTGGAACTTGGGACCAGCAAGAAAATTAACATCTACTAAGATAGCATGTATGCCTTTGCCACAACCCATGTCCACAGGACTATGTACCAAGAGAGGGGACTGCTCACATTAGAGGGAAAAGAAATAAAACAACAAAGCAAGAAATCTAGGATCTCTTGGATACTCTGATGAAGCCAGAAACTGTGAGTATTATTCATTGACCAGGATATCAGAAGGGAAGAGACTCAGAAGCCCTAGGCAATGACCAGGCAGATCAAGTGGCTCGAGAAGTTGCTATGCAGAAACCTATCTCAGTTATTGGCCTGCAAGAGACACAAGCTGGGGAATGGGACTTGACTAAGGGATAGCCTCACTTAAAATATACAGAAGAAGAAAGGACTCAGATTGCTAACCACCCTACCAAATATTACCCAGAGAAGGAAGTGCAATGGTACACACAAGAAGGAACTCCCCAGAAAGCAAGCAAAAGACTTCTAGGACAAAGGCTTGTCCAAGCAATTAATGGATTCAAAGTATATATAATGGACCTCTGGTTTTGGGCCAGAGAAGCAGTAGAACTGTGCAAGGTATGCCAGCAAGTGGATGCTTATGTGGCCAAGAGTAAACCCGGCAAAAGACCTAGAGGAGAACATCCTGGACTATACTGAGAGGTTGATTTTACTGAAGTTAAGCCAGGAAAATATGGTTACAAATATCTTCTAGTGTTTGTGGATACTTTCTGTGGATGGGTTGAGGCTTTCCCCACCAAGCAGGAAATAGCCACCATAGTGGCCATGAAGATATTAGAGGAAATTTTCCCAAGGTTTGGAGTGCCCAAGGTAATTGGATCAGACAATGGTCCTGCTTTTGTCTCTAAGGTAAGTCATGGATTGGCAGAGATATTGGAAACTAGTTGGAAGTTCCATTGTGAGTACCATCCTCAGAGCTCAGGGCAGGTAGGGAGAACGAACAGAACCCTAAAAGAGACCTTAACTAAATTGTCTTTGGAGACTGGCACTGACGGGGTGGTGCTCCTTCCCCTGGACCTGTTCTAAGCCCAGAATACTATCCCCTACCATTTTAACCTGACCTATTTTGAGATCCTGTATGGGATCCCTACTCCCTTGACCCCGCCTGGCTCTTGACCCTCCTCTGGAGTGACTTATTAAGCTGACAAGGATCTTATGGCTCAATTGCAAGCTTTCCAGATCAGCCACCAGGAATTGTGGCCTAAACTTAGTATAATGTATAATGCAGGTACCCTAGAGTTTCCACACCAAGTTGGAGATTAGGTATATGTTAAGAGGCATCATGCTGAAAACTTAGAAGCAAAGTGGAAAGGGCTGTTCCTGGTGTTTTTGACCACCCTGACTGCCATTAGAGTAACTTTCTGGGTTCCTATAACTCAGGTCAGACCAGCACCTGCACCTGATACCAATTGAATAGCAGCCAGACACCCGAGCAACCCAGTCAAGCTCAAGATCGCCTGCCCTTCTGTAAGGCCAGAGAAACCGTGAGATGGCTGTGGTGTATCTTCCAGGGCTGACCTTCAGTACCTCTCACAATCCCACCAAAGTGACTTGGCAAGTACTCTCAGCCATTGAGGATGTAGCTTGGTACACTACAGAGGAACACTAGCCTTATACCTGGACCTTGTCTTTGATCTCTGTATGTTAGCACTGGGCCTTGACCCCTGGGATATCCCCACCCTAGAGACACGGGGAGGGATTGCCTGAATGTGGAGGGCAAGGGACTTGCTAATCTAAACCATGTCCTAGAGGCAGCCTTGGAGGGTGGGGCTTAGAGTATGAACACTGGAAGTTGAGGACTATCCTGCAAGAAACCCCATATATGTGATGGGAGATGCCCTTGAGATGGGAGAAACCAGCAGCAGTCCCATCAGTGTTGGGGGCCAACCACTTTTTCTGTGCTACCTGGGGGTGTAAAACATTGGGAAGCACATACTGGAGACCATTCCAGAGATAGTTAAAGTTTCAATGGCCAAGGTGAGAGAAGGGCTAGCCAAGCAGAAGAGAGAAATAGAACAGAGTCAGGGCAGGTTCAAGTCTTGGTTTAACTCCTCCCCTTGGTTAACTTTATATCCACCTTGTTAGGACCCCTAATTGTTCTCCTGCTATTGTTGATCTGTGGACCCTGCATATTGAATGAGCTTATAGCCTTCATATAAGAGACTAGGAGCAGTACAGCTGATGGTCCTGCACCAACAATATGAGACCCCAAGGACAGGACCTGAAGAATATGAGTTAGTTACCCAAGACCCCTGAGCATAGCTCCAGGATTGGAGCTTGTACGAGGAAAAGGGCAGAATGAGGGACCCTAAGGGCTTTTTCCAGTCCCATATCCTCCTTAAAGCTTCCCCCCTCACCTGGGGTCAAGGCTAGACCAAGTTCCATTCTCCACCCACAGGTACAATTTTGAGTAAAAAAAATCTCAGAATGTACTGACTGATAGTCATCTAACGCTTGGGAAAGTCCCAGGTAGAGATCAAATGTGTGTCATGCTTGCTAGCTAATAGATTTAAAGATCAATATGCTTAGCCAATAAGCTTGAACTGTAACCTTGCTGATGTAACCTGTACCCCTAAAATGTATAAAATTGCTTGTAATAACTATTTGGGGTCGCCTTCTAGTAACTTGCCTTGAGGGACTAATTGAAGGTCGACCCCGATGTGCTTGAAAATAAACCTCTTGCTTTTGCATCAAAAAGATAAAAAAATAGAAAATAAAAGCAAAAGAAATCATACCTAAAGAATTTATGCACAGCAACAAAAACAATAAACTGAGTGAAGATTCAACATGTAGTGTTGGAGGAACAATTAAAATAATAAGTAAGTAATATCTAGAGTATATAGGGATTCAAAAACTTAACAGAAAATTCAGTTAACATGTTGGGCTGGTTAGGTTGCTCAGTGGGTGGAGACACTAGCTTCCAATCCTGACAACCTGTGTTAGATACCTAGGACATGCAGGGTAGAAGGAGAAAACTGGCCTTTTCCAGAATCCTCTGACCTCTACACATGTGTTGTGGCATACACATGCCTATACACATACACAACTAAATAAGTAGATGTAAAACAAAACTTTTAAAAGTGGCCAAATAATCTAAATAGTCATTTCTTGAAAGACAAGCTACAATAGACAACAAATATCTGAAAAATGTTCTGTGAATGGAAATGCAAATCAAAACTCTAGGATATATATTCTTATTCTAGTCATAATAGCTATTATCAAAAACAATAAAGGTATATGTTGAAGAACATGTATATGGAAAAGAACTCTTATATGCTGCTAGTGGAAATGTAAAGCAATGCACCCATCATATCAACAGTATAGCTGTCCATTAAAAAAAAACTTAAAAATAGGCCTGTGATATGATCCAGCTAGTCTATTTTGGATATACATATAGAAAGGGTATAAAAATCAATATTCCAAAAAGATGCCTATACTCCTATCTTTGTTTGAATACTATTTCCATTAGCAGAGAAATGGAATCAATGTAGGTGCCCATCAATCAAAAAATTAGTTCATAAAATTTGGCACATATATATGATGGAATATTACTGTACCCAAATTGAGAGTGAAACCTGGTTATTTTCAGAAAATTAGATAGAACTGACATACATTAGGTGAAATAAGAGAGGGATTTCTTATGTGGAAGAAAAATGTTAATCCAGGAGCTGGAGAGATTGCTCAATGCTTAACAGCCCTTGCTGTCTTGCAGAGTCCCTGAGTGCTGTTGTTAATACCTATATTAGACAGCTCACAATCACGTGTAAATACAGCTCCAGGCAATCTAAAACCATCTTCTGGCCTCTGTGGGCATATATGAGTGTGTTTACACACACATATATATGGTCTCTAACACACAAAAAAGACAAATAAAAAATAATACACATATTTATAAGATTAATTTTTCCCTCAACCAAAGTATAAAGAAAATATAGTATATTTACACAATGGAATATTACCTGATTGTTAGAAACAATGACATCATGAAATTTGCAGGTAAATGTATGGAACCAGAAAAAAAAAAAACCTTCCTAAGTGAGGTAACCCAGATCTAGAAAGACAAACATGCATATACTCACTTATAAGTGGATATTAGATATAAAGTAAAGGATAACCATGATATAATCTCTGTGGGTTATAGAAGTTGAATAACAAGGAGGGCTCAAGGTGAAGACACACAAATCTTTCTGTGAAGAAGAAATAGAATAGACATCACAGGTGAATGGGGAGAGTATCTGGAAGGGTGGGTTGGAAAGAGGGGGGTTCTGGTGCAGAGAAGATGGAGGGAGAGAATACTGGGATAGAGAATTGGAATGGGGGAGGAGAAGCATCTCTAGGATAAGCTAGAAACAGTGCAATGGAAACTCCCATGAGTCTATGTGGGTGACCCTAGCTAAGACTCCTAGCATTGAGCAATACAGAGCCTGAACTGGTTTTCTTCTACAACCAGGCAAGATTTCTAGTGGAGAGATTGGGACACCAACCCAGACATAAAAGCTTTGACCTACAAATTATCCTGTCTACATGATGTGCTGGGGGTAAATGAAGCATAGTAGTTGTGAGAGTAGCCAACCAATGGCTGGTCCAGATTGAGATCCATGCCATAAGAGAGAGAAAATCCCCAACACTGCCTGTATGGCTAGAACCCAGAGACTATATATCCCAGAGACCTAAAATAGAAAATTATTTCTAATGATATTTTGCTATATTCATAGAATGGTGTCTAGCCCAATTGTCATCAGAGAGACTTCACCCAACTGAGGGAAACAGATGCAGAAACCACAGCCAAACATGAGAGGGAGCACAAAAAATCCTGGGGAAGAGGGAAAGAAAGATTGTAGGAGCCAGAGGGGTCAAGGACACCACAGAACAACCCACAGAAATAATCAAGCTAGGCTCATAGAGGGTCACAGAGATTGAACTGTCAACCAGGGAGCCTGATTATGACTGACCAAAGCCCTCTGCATATATGTTACAGTTGCGTAGCTTGGTCTTCTCCTGGGATTCCTAACTAATGGGATCAGGGACCTTCTCTGACTATTCTGCTTGTTATAAGGGCCCTTTTCTTCTACTTGTTTGCCTAGTCTAGTCTCAGTAAAAGGGGAGGTGCCTAGTCTTACTGCAACTTGATATGCCATGGTTGGTTGACATCCATGGGAAGCCTGCCCTTTTCTGAAGAGAAGCAGGAGTGTAGATAAGGGAGTGGGGCAGAGGATAGGTGGTGGAGAGACTGGGGGTGAAAGGAGGGAGGAAAACTACAGGGATGTAAAAAAAAAATACAAATGTCCCCCCCCCCCTCTCTGTACTCTGTGTGTGTATGTGTGTGTAGTATCTGGTGCCAGCGGGGAGCCAGAAGAAGATAGGTACAAATGGTTGTAAGCCACCATGTGGGATTTGGAAACTAAATTCTCTGTAAGAGCAGCAGGTGTTCTTAGTAACCAATCCATCTCTCCAGCTCCAGGAAAATGCATCTTTTATTAAAATGGTCCAAAGGTAAAACAATGATTACCAGAAGCCAGGGGATGGGGCAGACAGGGCTATATCATTGGCACGAAACCACAGGTAGATGAAGGGTCACTTCTAGTACTCCTCAGTAGTTTCAATCACTTTCTCACTGCCTCCAATCCTCCCTGGCATCTGATGAAAACTCAGAGCCCCTGTGGGGCAGATTTGATTCTCAGTTCACATCACCCCTGGCCACCTGACAAATGCTTAGCAGCAGCCAGGCCTCAATGACCTAAAGTTTCCATGTATTGAGTATGTGTCAGCATAGTGATATATATCATCAGTGGCCACAGAGATTGCACCTATTATCCAACTGATTCCAGAGTTTACACAAGTCTGCACAGATATCAGATAGGCTTGCTCTTGAAGTGCCAGATAAGTCAATTTTGTAAAGATTGGAAGAAGTTAAACATGACTTCAAAGTAAAAACAAGGAAGCAAGTCATCAACAAATAGCCAAAATACAGTAGCAGTGACTTATAAGGACAGCATGAGATGCCTGGCAAGGAATTCAAAATGGCTACCTTAAGGAAGCTCAACAAACTTTCAGGAACAGTAAAACTTCAAATCAGGCAGAAATACAATGGTTGACCCAAAATGAAAAGCTTACAAGACACATTGAAATAAAAAAAAATTTAAAAGCAAACAAATCTTGAAGAGGAAACATAAAAGATAAAATTGATAATGTAATAAAGAGCATTAATAGCATAATAAACCAAACAGAAGAAAGATTCCATGGTCTTAAAGATGGAATGTTTGAAAATAGCAATTTAAAAGTGCAAATGTGTGTGTGTGTGTGTGTGTGTGTGTGTGTGTAAAATGAAAAATAAATAAAAATTAATCAAAGAAGGTTTTGTTGTTGTTGTTGTTTTCTTGTGGTTTTGTTTGTTTTTAAGGGACAGCATTATAAACTAAAATGGCTCAAGTCATTGGAATTTCTTACCCTGTCTTTGCCCTTCAGCCATAAATGATTCAGCAAAAAGACACTCCCAAGATTTTGGCTTTTTAATCTTGGACTTTCCAGCCTCCAGCCTGTGAGGCAAAAAATTCTGTTAATTATAAATTACTGTGTTTGGTATTCTGCTATAGTGGCACAGACTGAAATGGATTATTTTCTGCAAACTTTGTTACTTGGGTTGAGTATCCATATACAAAGAAATACACAAAGAATATAACTAACTGAGCCATATATCCCATAAACAAAAATCTCTATCAAACTTGCCCCAAAAGCATTGCATTTTTATTGAAAAAAAATTCAGGCTATATATTTTGATCATGTTTTTCCCTATCCCAGTTTCTTACAGATTCTCCCTACCTAACAAACTTTAGTATCCCTCCCTCCTTCTCCCCACACCTCTCTCAACACAAACCACAAATAACCAAGAAACATAAGCACAAAAACAGAAATCAAAATATGCAATCAAAGCACCAATAAGAAAAAATACCAAAACAAAACAAAATGAGAAAAAAGTTTACAAAAATATCACTGATTATGTTTTGTGTTGGCCAACTAGTACTGAGTATCAAGAATATCCTGATATATTGTTAATATATCCAGTCATATTTCATTGAAGAAAACTGATATTTTCTTTACCAGTGGACATCAATTGGAGATTGCTTATTGGTTAGAGGTGGGAACCAGTGTGTACTTCCCTTCTGAGTGCTGAGACCTCATCTGGCTTGAACATGTGCAGTACTTTTACATGCTACCATAGTCACTGTTGCTTTATATGGAAATCAGTCCTGTTGCATCTGAAAGTCACCTATCACCTATGGCTCTTGTCATCTTTCTGTTTCCTCTTCTACATAGATCTCTGAGTATTGAGGGGAGAAGTGTGATAATGACATCCTATTTAGGACTAAGTGCTTCAAAGTCTTTTACACTCTGTGCATTGTTCAACTGTGGGTTTCTGTAAGTTGCCATTTACTACAAGAAGAAACTGTTCTGATGAGAGCTGAGGACAGTACTGATCTATGGATATAGCAATATGTCATCGGGAATCATTTTATTGCCGTGTTCCTTTAGCAGAGTAATAATCCTTTCCTTCTAGCCCATGACCTATCTAGTCTCAGGTTCTTAGCCACATCAGCAATGTCAGGCATGGGTAACAAGCAGGCACATGTATTTAAAACAGATCAAGTTAATACTTATACTTAGATTCAAGCTGAGGTGCTGAGGAGCATTGTGAAGACAAGGCAGAGCAGAGGGACTGTGTAAATGAGAAGGAAAGTGACTGTTTTATATGGGAGTCATGGAAGACTCCCAAGATGTCTAGCATCTGTTTAAGTAGAGAAGAAAATGTAGTGAAGGAAATGTCCATGCAGAGGAGCAGCAAGCTCAAGCACCCTGAAGGAGGGACATGAGTGCTGCTGAGAACATCAGAGGGATCAGTGTGACTGGGGGTGAGTTGACAGACTGTGAGTGACAAGAGATGATGCAACTCTATTAGGGATGAGTGTACATGAATGTCCCAGGGCATATTCAAAGCAGTGCATATGTGAATATTCATGTGTAAGAAATCTTTGATTTCACTCCATTTTCATTATGCTTTGTGTAATTTTTCTTTTTAAAATGTATAATATAACAAATACATTTCTATAAATTAGCTTCATCAAGAAATAAGTATTAATTCACTTAAGATACCTTTTTAAAAGCTAAATTTCTATAAAATACTTTGATGTCTATCACTCAATAAAAACACCAGAGATGCAGGGACTGAGGAAAAGCCGGGAGGTAAGAGCCAGCCTGCTTCCACCTGTGGCGGGAGACCCCTGCCTGGACCTACAGGCCTCCATAGCCAAACAGCGCATGGAGAAAGCAAGACACCCACATGTGTGGAAAAGCCAGTGGAAGGAGGGCTCCAGACACAGGGACTGAAGAAAAGCTGGGAGAGAGAGCTGGTCTCCCGGGAATATTGACATCTGGGCTTGAAGGAAAAACAAGTCACAGTCAGAGAGAGAAAGACCAGCTAACACCAGAGATAACCAGATGGCGAAAGGCAAGAGCAAGAACACAAGGAACAGAAACCAAGACTACTTGGCTTCATCAGAACCCAGCTCTTCCACCACAGCCAGCCCTGGATACCCCAACACACCAGAAAAGGAAGACTCAGACTTAAAATCACTTATCAAGAGGATGATAGAAGATTTTGAGAAGGAAATAAATAACTCCCTTAAAGAAATACAAGAGAACACAGGTAAACAACTGGAAGCCCTTAAAGAGGACACTCAAAAATCCCTTAAAGAATTACAGGAAAACACAATCAAACAAATGAACAAAACCATTCAGGAATTAAAAACAGAAATAGAAACAATAAAGAAATCACAAAGGGAAACAACCCTGGAGTTAGAGAACATAGGAAAGAAATCAGGAGTCAGAGATGCAAGCATCACCAACAGAATTCAAGAGATGGAAGAGAGAATCTCAGGTGCAGAAGATATCGTAGAAAACATGGACACAACAGTCAAAGAAAACACAAAACGCAAAAAGCTCCTAACCTAAAACATCCAAGATATTCAGGATACAATGAGAAGACAGAACCTAAGGATAATAGGTATAGAAGAGAGTAAAGATTCCCAACTTAAAGGTGCGTAAATCTCTTCAACAAAATTATAGAAGAAAATTTCCCTAACCTGAAGAAAGAGATGAACATAAATATACAAGAAGCCTATAGAACACCAAATAGACTGGATCAGAAAAGAAATACTTCCTGTCACATCATAGTCAAAACACCAATTCTATCAGACCTTCAAAGAAGACCTAATACCAATTCTCTTCAAGCTATTCAATAAAATAGAAACGGAAGGAACACTACCCAATTCATTCTATGAGGCCATTGTTACACTGATTCTAAAACTCTACAAAAACCCACCAATAAAAGAAAACTTCAAACCAATTTCCCTTATGAGTATGATGCAAAAAATACTCAATAAAATTCTTGCAAACCGAATCCAAGAACACATCACAACGATTATTCACCATGATCAAGTAGGCTTCATCCCAGTGATGCAGGGATGGTTCAATACCTGGAAATCCATCAATGTAATCTACTACATAAACAAACTCAAAGAAAAAAACCACATGGTCATTTCGTTAGATGCTGAAAAGGCATTTGACAATGTTCAACATCCCTTCATGATAAAAGTCTTGGAAAGATCAGGAATTCAAGGAGCATACCTAAACACAGTAAAAGCAATATGTAGCAAACCAGTAGCCAACATCAAACTAAATGGAGGGAAACTCGAAGCAATCCCACTAAAATCAGGGACTAGTCAAGGGTGCCCTTTCCCTCCCAAGCTATTCAATATAGTACTTGAAGTTCTAGCTAAAGCAATCAGACAACAAAAGGAGGTCAAAGGATACAAATTGGAAAGGAATAAATCCAAATATCACTATTTGCAGATGATATGATGGTATACTTAAGTGACCCGAAAAACTCCACCAGAGATCTGCTACAGCTGATAAACAACTTCAGGAAAGTGGCTGGATACAAAATTAACTCAAGCAAATCAGTAGCCTTCCTATCCTCGAAGGATAAACAGGCTGAGAAAGAAATTAGGGAAATAACACCTTTCACAATTGTCACAAACAATATAAAATATCTTGGTGTGACTCTAACCAAACAAGTGAAAGATCTGTATGGCAAGAACTTCAAGTCTCTGAAGAAAGAAATTGAAGTAAACCTCAGAAGATGGAAAGATCTCCCATGCTCATGGATTGGCAGTATTAATATAGTTAAAATGGCCATCCTGCTGAAAGCAATCTACAGATTCAAATGCAATCCTCATCAAAATCCCAACTCAATTCTTAATAGACTTAGAAAGAGCAATTCTCAAATTCATATGGAATAACAAAAAATCCACGAGAGCAAAAACTATTCTCAACAATAAAAGGACTTCTGGGGGAATCAGCATTCCTGACTTCAAGCTGTACTACAGAACAGTAGTGATAAAAACTGCATGGTATTGGTACATTGACAGGCCGGTAGATCAATGGAATAGAATCGAAGACCCAGGATTGAACCCATACACTTATGGTCACTTGATCTTTGACAAAGGAGTTAAAACTATCCAGTGGAAAAAAAGATAGTATCTTCAACAAATGATGCTGGTTCAACTGGTGGTCTACATGTAGAAGATTGCGAATTGATCCATTCCTATCTCCCTGTACAAAGCTCAATTCCAAGTGGATCAAGGACCTACACATAAAACCAGATACACTGAATGTAATAGAAGAGAAAGTCGGGGAAAGTCTTGAACACTTGTGCACAGGGGAAAAGTTCTTGAACAGAACACCATTGGCTTGTGCTCTAAAATCAAGAATCAATAGATGGGACCTCATAAAATTACAAAGCTTCTGTAAGGCAAAGGACACTGTAAATAGGACAAAACGGCAACCTACAGATGGGGAAAAGATCTTTACCAATCCTATTTCCGATAGAGGGCTAATATCCAATGTGTACACAGAACTCAGGAAGCTAGACTCCAGAGATCCAAATAACCCTATGAAAAAAATGGGGAAGAGAGCTAAACAGAGAATTCTCAACTGAGGAAACCCGAATGGCTGAGAAGCACCTAAAGAAATGTTCAACATCCTTAGTCATCAGGGAAATGCAAATCAAAACAACCCTGAGATTTCACCTCACAAAAGTCAGAATGGCTAAGATCAAAAACTCAGGTGACAGTAGATGTTGGCGAGGATGTAGCAAAAGAGGAACACTTCTCCATTGCTGGTGGGAATGCAAGCTGTTACAATGTCTCTTGAAATCAGTTTGGCAGACCCTCAGAAAAATGAACATAATACTACCTGAGGACCCAGCTATTCCACTCCTGGGCATATACCCAGAAGATGCTCCAAAATGTAATAAAAACACATGTTCCACTATGTTCGTAGCAGCCATATTTATAATAGCCAGCAGCTGGAATCAACCCCTATGTCTCTCCACAGAGGAATGGATACAGAAAATGTGGTACATTTACACAATGGAATACTACTCAACAATTAAAAACAATGACTTCATGAAATTTGCAGACAAATGGATGGATCTTGAAAATATCATCCTGAGTGAGGTAACGCAGTCACAAAAGAATGAACACGGTATGTACTCACTGTTAAGTGGTAATTAGCCCAAGAATTCAGAAATACCCAAGAGTCACTTCACAGCAACAGTAGCGCAGAATGGGAGGTCCCAGATGGAGGACTTGGAGAAGGGATTGAAGGAGCTGAGGGAGTTTGCATCCCCATAAAGGCAGCAACAGTGGCAACTGGCCTGATGCCCTGATACTCCTGGAGACTGATACACCAACCAAAGAATACCCATGGAGTGACCCATGGTGCTGGCCACATATGCAGCAGAGGAGGGGCTTTTTAGACATCAGGAGGAGGAGAGGCCCTTGGGCCTGAGGGTATTAGATACCCCTGTATAGGAGAATGCCAAGGAAGGAAGATTAGAGTGGGTGGGAGCATGGGGGGTAATACCCCAATAAAGGCAAGGGAGGGTGGAGGGATTTGCGAGGTTCCGAAGGGGAGATCTGGAAAGGGGAAAAATATTTGGAATATAAGTAAAGTAGAAAAAAAAAAGAAAAATAAAGGAAACCACTGAAGTTCTTAGGTTTACATAAAAAAAAAAAAGAATGCTCATCTCAGTTTATATTTTTTAAATTTCCAGTGA
>JADRCH010000568.1:220031-295397 GCA_019843965.1 Rhynchomys soricoides | reverse complement strand
AAACAGAAAAAAGACACTAAAACCAGCCACCTATGAGATTACTATGCATTCCCTACCTTTACTGGGCATTCTTACTTTCTCCTTCCTTGTAAAGGAAAGATTATAACATTGCTTCTCCTATGTAATAGACAGTTTTGTGTCTGTATAGCACAAGTAGAGGAAAATACATAGAACAGCTCCTGAACTGGTGACTTTCCTCAGGTTCTTCAGTACCGTTTTTATCTTGGGTGTTTTTCTCAACTATATTTGTAGATTCCTAGGAAATCTCTAGGTCAGAATGTCAATGTATATGCATGAATGTCAACATTCAGATGACTGAGATGACCAAAGGTGGCAGTATGCCGTCTGGTCCTGGTCTTCTAAACTTATATTGGACTTTAGAGAACAATGCATGTGAACCAGCTTGGCATTACTGATTCTTTGAGCTCTCTGGGGATGTTCCCCATGAGGACATCTGTAGGTCCTCATTTCACCTTCCTAAGAAAGAAAGAAACTCCCAGCTGGTACCAAGCTAGAGGATTTAAGTGTGTCTATGTCTATGTATGTTTGTGTCATCTATTATTTTTCTTTTTTCCTAATTAATGTATAAATTATAAACAGCCTACCTTTTAAAATATAAAGAGAATCCAACTTGGTGAAAGGTATATTCATATTGCCCTATCTTGACTATCCTTACATGTTTTCAAAGTGGTCATGCTCTTCTACCTGCTTGGTCTAGAAAACACTAAACTCTTTTTGAGTACCCAATTTAATCATTGTTACAATGGCTTTACCCACACCTTAGGATATGTAACCATTGGGTCCAGTGCTTTCACTTAGAATGATATATTTGAAGTCTGTTTATATTTTTTCCTTATCAGTCACAGAATCTGTTTTGTAGTGAAGTTATACTTCATAATTTAAACTTTACATATCATTTCTTCCATTTAGCAGTTAAGGAACTTTTGTGCTATTTTCAATGTGTGTGTGTGTGTGTGTGTGTGTGTGTGTCTGTTTGTCTGTCTGTGTGTGTTTGTGTGTGTGAATTTTGAGTCAGTCTCTCTATAACCCAGACCATCCTTATCCTTCTGAGTGCTTGAACTATAGACATGTACCACCTTTCTTACCTGTTTCCTGTCTGCCGATTACAAATGAAGCTAGTCTAATTTCACATTTTCCTAAAGCTTTTTTTTTTTTTAATGAATACAGACACTACTAGGAAATCCTTGCTTCCTCATTCCATGAAGTCAGCATTTCCTGATAGCAACTCCAGTCAAAAATATCTGGGAAATAAGATCAGACATCTCTCTTTAATATGCATTTAGCAACACAAAAATATAAAAATAAATTCATCAGTGCTTAAACATAGTTTCTGTGTTAATTTGAATGATAACAGTCCCCACAGACTCCTATATTTTAATGCTTAGTCATCATGTAATAAAACTGTTTGGAGAGGATTAGGAGATATGGCCTTGTTGGAGAAGGTATGTCCCTGGGAATGGGATTTTGAGCCCAACCTCTCAGCTACTGATTCAGCACCATATCTGTCTGCTTCTTACCATGATGATCAGAGACTAACCCTATAAAATTATAAGTCTTCTGTTGTGGATAGCTCTGGGGCTGTTTGTATTCTGCTAATTCTGCCCTCCTGGGAGGGGCTTCAGACAAGGGGTGAGTTACATACTCATGTGACTTCTTGTGAACCAATCCCCTAATGAATAAAGGAGCCAATCACTGGACACGAAGGAGGGACTTCTGGGTAGAAGAGGTGAAGAGAGGAGGAGAGAGAGAGGTTCCCTTCTAGAATAGGACAGCATATAGGTAAGATACTAGACTCTCCTGGTATCATGGTGGATCTGCAAGGATTCACCACCAGAGGAATCAGATTTGACAAGGCTTACAAGATTAGGTTTTAGTTGGTGTGCCCAAAGATTGAGTTACTATTGTATCTGAGCTAAGTTTGTGTTGCATTTTCCTTCATGTGGCAGAGGCTCGACTGGGTTCCAGAGAGAAAGGAACAGTGGCAAAGTGTGGGTTTGCCTGATGTGCACCACAGAGGCCATGGGGGTATTGAAACATGGGGCTGGTGTGGTAGTGGGAAACTAGTGAGCTGGGTGGAGAGGTCATGGAGCTCTGAGTCAGTCTCTAATTAAATGCTTTCTTTTATGAGAGTTGTATTGGTGGTGGTGTCTCTTCACAGCAATAAAACAGTAACTAATACTGTTACAAAACACTAATTTTTATTCCAAGAAATGTCTATGTACAGTAATATATAAAAGTCAGCCATGTAACAATATAAATTACTATAACATAGAGAAAAAAAATACAATAAACTTATTAAAGCATGATTGATATAAGCTATGTAAATATTTTCTTTTAAGATAAGGTTGGCCAGACAGCTAATAATAAAAGTAAATTTCACAAATTATAAAAACAATTATTAAATCTCATAGTTAATGTTACACTCAAGAGAGACCTTGGGTCCACTGCAGGTACAGACTATGCTGTTAGCCACTGATCCATCTCTCTAGCTCCGTTTGGAAAATTTAAAGGATTATTCAGTGTGACGTTTATGAAACCAGTAAGAGGGAAAAGAAGAAAACCTGTTGTGTAAGATAAAGGCTTGTGTTTTCATGTTCTGTTCAAAACTGTTCCAGAAACATCTACCCAGAGCAAATCACCAAAAATCAATTTAAAGATGCAATTAAGAAGGATGAAATGAAGCTACAGCTATTCTTAGATAACATGATACTTTTCCTCAATTTTTTTTTATTGTTTGAGAATTTTATGTCCTGTGCTTTAATCAAATCCATCCCATTCCCTGACCACTGATTCTTCTCCTGCCTCCTCCAACACTTTCCCTTTCCCCACTCAATGTCATGTGCTTGGGTTTTTTTGTTTATTTTTGATTTTGTTTTTGTTTTTCCTCTGAGTCCACTTATGTTTGCGTGGGTGTAGGACCACCTACTAAAGCATGGATAGCTTCTCAGGGCCACATCCCTGAGGATAACTGACTTTCCTCTTTCTATCAGCAGCCATTAGCTACCAATAGCTCCTCTGCTTCTCTCTCATCAGGGCTGGCATTCTGGCTGGGTTAATCTTGTGCAGGTCATGTGCGTGCAGTCACAGATGCTGTTATTTCCTCTATGCAATGGTGCTGGCAGGTCCAGAAAATTCAGTTTTGCTTGCAAACATCAACAACCTCTGGTTCTTTAACCCCTCTTAAGCAATGTTCCCTGAGCCTTAGGGAAAGGACTGTGATGCAGATGCTCCATTTAGAGCTGAGAGCTCAACAGTTTCTTATTCTTTACACACTGACAGTTGTAAGTCTCTGTACTAATTTTACAACTACTGGTGAGAAAAAGGGTTCTCTGATGATGGTGGAGAGATGCACTATTCTATTAGTATAAGCATGAGAACTTGGCCAGGCATGCTGGTACTCTAGAGGCAGAAAGCTCTCTGTGAGTTCTAGCTAGCCTGATCTACATAGAGAGCTCCAGCACTTCAAGAACTACATAGATACTCCTGTCTCAGACAAACAAAAATAAATAAGAACTTTGAAGGCCATTTATTACTATGTCCATTTAGTAGTATTAGGTCCCCCCATAATACACTGTAGCATAGCCAGCTATGTATTTTAAAAATCTTTAAAAATACACAAAATATTTTTAAGTAAAATTTTAGAAATGGCACAATTCAAGACCCTCCAAATCAACTGTTTCTATCTATGCACATTAAATATGCAAAAAAGCTTAAATTATTGCATTTAAAGCACTAACAAGCTATTCCCAGTAGCCCATACATTTATCCAGCAAGCAGAGACAGGGGCAGGTGAATCTCCATCAGTTCAAGGACACTCTAGTCGTGACTTCTGAGATAGCCAGGCTTCTCAGTGAGAACCTTTATCAAACAAAACAAAACAAAAACAGAAAACAAAACAAAAAAAACAAACAAAACCAAAGAAGATCAATGGCCAAAGTTAATCAAATTCCAACAATAAATGTAACCAAGCATTTATAAGACATATGCTAGAAAATCATAAAAATGCTGAAATAAAATGTCTTAATAAATGTAAAGGCATCCTTTGTTCATGAATTGTAAAACTGAACACTGCTAAAGACAATGTATTCCATTGTGATCATAAGCCAGTTATCAAAATGCCAGTGCCCAGGCTACAGAAACAAACAACAAACAGGTATAGACATGTATAATGAATTGCAATGGTAACTTACTAGCCCAAATAATTTTGAAATGAAAGTAAAATAGGCTGGCCCACATTTTCCAGTGTTATAAACTATTATGAAGCTTAAGTATTCATAACAGTATAAATCCAGACTAAGAACAGAGAAATAGACAACTGAACAGAACAATCTGCACAATGGGCTACTTAATTTTGTATCTTTAAATTTTAATTTGCATATTATACAAAGACAGCAAAAATAAAAATGGGAAGAAGAAATCTAATTAAGGAGAGACTTGTATTAACATTTTAAAATTTAAAATAAGCTGGAGGCAAAATCTTGGTGAACTGCTTGCAGAGAAAACATAAGAGTCTGAGTTCAGTTTCCAACATCTCCATAAACAAAAAGCCAGGCTGTGGTGCTCCGTGTTCATTGTCCCAACACAGAGGGGTAGAATCCAGTGCATCCCTGTAGATCACTGGAGAGTCATCTTAGCCTAATCAGCAAGCTTTAGGTCAATGAGTAACCTCGCCTCAAAACCAACTTGAGGGACAACATTCAAGGTTGGTACAAGAGCACACACATGTTTACAAACAAATATGCAAACACACACAAAAACTAGTCAAATGAAGCAAAAAGCATAAATGTCAATATACCAATAAATGTGACATTTGAATGTTTCCATTATTCTAATGACTGACACAATCCTACATTTTGAAATAATGTATATTATAGTTAACAAGGATTACTATTTTGTTGTACAGTTTAAGGAGTTTCTTTTAACTTGTCTACTTTTATTTTTTGTTTTATCTTTAAGATCATTATACAATCACAGCATTTCTCCCTTCCCTTTCCTTCCTCTAAATCCTCCCATATACCCCTTCTTGTTCTCTTTCAAATTCACGACCTCTCTTTTCATTAATTGTTGTTATACGCATGTATGTACATAAACATATATATTCTTAAATGCAATCTGCTCAATCTGTATGTTTCTTGTACTTATGTTTTCAGGGCTGGCCACTTGGTGTGGGATAACAAATGAGTGTGCTCTTCCCTGGGCATGGATATTTCTCCCACTCTCAGCATTCCTTAGTTGTCTGTAGTTCTTTGTGCAGGATTAGGCTTTGTGGTCTGCACTTTGGCATGTTTATTAGTATTGTTCTTATTCAGCTAGTGTTTAGACAGTCATGTTGGTGAGACTTTATGGATGGAGCTCTGGCATTACTAGGAGACACAAACTCACAATAAATTCCCTGGTCCTCTGAACTTTACGATCTTTCCACCCATCTTCTGCAATGTTCCCTGAGCCTTTAGGTGTGGGACTTGTTTGCTAGATGCATCCACTGGAACTCTATATTTTGATTGGCTGTGATTTTCTGTAATGATATCATCTTGCAAAAAGAAGTTTCTTTGATGAGGCATGAGGACTACACATATATCTAAAAATCTGGAGATAACCTTCAGTGAGAGAGAACACTCGACTTTTCTCTTTCTGGGTTTTTCTAGTTCTGTCTATTTACTTACAAATATCATGTTTTCATTTTTATTTACATCTGAACAGTATTCCATTGTGTATATTTCCTATGCCTTCATTATTCATTCTCAGTTGATTCTATTTACTAGCTATTGTGAATAGATCAGCAATGAACATGGCTGAGCCAGTATCTGTGAAGTCGGATATCAAGTCCAGTTCTACTCTCAGCAAAGTTATCATACCAGGCCGAATCTTGTGCAGCGCCTGTACATGCTGCCTCAGTCTCTGTTCCTATGAGCTTCAATCATAATGATTTAGAAGACCTTCCTTATTTTCTTGGTGTTCTTGAAGATCTTCTGGCTCTAACACTCTTTCTGCCTCCTCATCCACAAGTTCCATGAGCCCTGAGAGGAGGAAATTGAAATAGACATCTTGTTTAGGATGTTTCAAGGTCTCTCACTCTTTGCACAAAACTTAGCTGTGGCTTTCTGTATTTATTACCACCATTGCAGGAAGAATCTTTCTTGATGATTGCTGAATAAGACACTGGTCTATGAGTAGAGTAGAATGTTGTTAGGAATCTTTTTATTGCGAGCTTCCTTTAGCAAAACAATAGTATTTGTTTTTTTCCCTAGGGCCCTGGACTATCTAGTCTCAGGAACATGGCTGAGTAAATATTGCTAAGTATGAATTCTAGCTCATGGAGTGAATTTTAAATACAATTAAATATTGGCTAGTCCCACAAGCTTTGTGCCATTATTGTACTAGTGCATCTTACAGGCAAGTCACCACTGTAGATCAAAGATCAAAGTTTTTGTAGCTGGGTGTACTCTCAGTTAGTAAGAATGAAGTCTCTAGGTTGGCAACAGCTTGGTTTCTCCAAGTTCAACATGTTAGATAGGTGTTGCTTTCAGCAATATTGATCTTACTATCAATTTGTGGGGAGAAGCCAATAGCATTGGCTTCATGCGTTGTTAGGGGTTCCCATGAGGCCCCTTTGGCCAACAACTCAATTAGATGTAACCTATTCCTGGAACTGGCAGGCAAATTTGGAGACAAGAGATGTCCACTTGGGGCTTCAACTCCCCTGATATTTTATTATTTCATTTAGCTCATCTCCATATGTGTATATGGTTTAGGATACTTCTACTGTATTAGGTTTCCATACAACTTTTAAAATAGCCCTTAGTTTTAGCTGTCCCTCCCCATATTCTCTTGCTCATTCCCTTCTTTCTTTCCTTCCCTGTTTGATCTTCCTGTTCCAGTACCTCACCATCAATCCATAATTACATATTCAATTTTACTTCCTATAGTAAACCAATCTTTCCTCCACTCCTTGACTGTGCACCTAACTTTTCTCCTTAGAGATCTGCTGGGCACATTGGCCAGGGAACCAGGTAGGCAACTTTCACTCTTTTCCTTTCTTCAGTTACAATTTGCCAGTATCATTCCTTGCCCTATAGCACACCACCTTCAGGGGCTTGTCTTCCTTCTTTTCTTCTGTTCCTTATAGACTCCACAGTTCCTCATGGCCGACTAAACTTTTCTCCCTTCAGTTGCCCCTCTCAGCCTACACCCTGCTTAGCCCATCCTCATTCCTCCATGTCAGCTTCCAATTCAAAGAAATGAGTTCTACCTGGGACCCTAGTGGTCACACCTGGCAGGGAATCAGAAACAGCCATCATATGGTCATAAGATCCATACAAGACAACAGAAACTAAAGAGCATAACCCTAGTTGAGATTCCTACCATAAGGGGATATAGAGATTGAAGTGGCCACCTCCTATAGCCAGACAGAATTTCCAGAGAAGGGAGGGAGACATCACCAATCCACCCATAAAACCTTCAACCCCAAATTTGTCTTGTCTACAAAGTATGCAGGGATAAAGTTGGAGCAGATACTGAGGGAACAGCCAACCAATGACTGCCCCAACTTGAGGCCCATCCCATGTGAGAGAGCTAACCCCAGACACCAAAAATAATACTCTGATGTGCTTACAGACAGGAATCTAACATAACTGTCTCCTAAGAGGCTGCATCCATCAGTGGATGAAGGCATATACAGGGACCAACAGCCAAACATCAAGCAGAACTCAAAGTCCTGTGGAAGAGTGTGGATAGAATTGAGCAATCTGGAGAGGTCAAGGAAACCACAAGAAAACCCACAAGGTCAACTAACCTGGACCCATGAGGGCTCATAGAGGTGGAGCTACCCACTAGGGAGCATTCGGACACTAGACCTATGCCCTGTACACATGTGTAGCAGATGTGCAGCTTAGTTTTAATGTGGGTCCCCAAACAAGTGGAGAGGGTGTTGTCTTGATCTCTGTCCTCTGCCATTGGATCCCTTTTGCCTACATGGACTGCATGGTTGGGCTTCAGTGAGAAAGGATTGCCTAATCTTGCTGGGACTGGATGTTCCAGGCTGGGGAAGCATCCAAGGGATCCCCCCTTTCTCTGAGAAGGGAAGGGAGCAATGGAAGGAGGAATTTGTAAGGGTGGACAAGGAGGAAAAGAGCTGTGATTAGGATGTAAAGTGAATAAAAAAAATAAGTTTTTGAGACAAAATATAGCACATTTGGCATGAGTCTAAGAAAGGAAGAGAGAGAGAAGGAGAGAGAGAGAGAGAGAGAGAGAGAGAGAGAGAGAGAGAGAGAAGTCCAACAACAATCCACCCAAAAAGGCCAAAAAAGGCCAAAAGGCAAGGCCAGATAACAACATTGAGACAATCATCCCAAACCTAGGTGCCTAGATGCAAGCATAAAAACAGTCAATAACAGTGAGCACAATAGAGCACAGCAATTCCACAATAGTAGGCCCTGAGAAATACAATATAGCTGAAGCACAAAACAAGGGCTTGAAAATAACAATTAAGAATACACTCAAGGACCTTAAGGAGGATATGAATAAACCCATTAATGAAATCTATAAAAGCACAAACAGTAGAATGAAATAAAGAAAACTGTTTAAGACATGATAGTCAAAATAGGATTAATAAAGAAAACTGAGAGAAAACTAGAAATAAAAAACCAGGAACTTAAGGCACTCCTCACCAACAGAATATAAGAGGTGGAAGAGAGAATCTCAGGCACTGAAAATAAGGCCAAGGAAATGTTAAATCCCACAGGCAAACTCTGACCCATAATTGTTCCTGTCTAAAAAAACTGCAGGAATAGAAATGGAGAAGAGCCTAAGGAAAAGAAGGTCCAGAGACAGGTCCAAAGTGGGAGCCAGTTCAAGGGGAGGCCCCAAGGCCAGACACTATTACTGAGCTATGGAGTACTCACAAAAAGGGACCTAACATGACTGCACTCTGGAAGACCCAACAAGCAGCTGAAAGATTCAGAAGCAGATATTTGCACTCAACCAATGGACAAAAGCTGCTGACCCCTGTGGTTGAATTAAGGAAAAGCTGGAAGAAGCTGAGGAGAAGAGCAACTCTGTAGGAGGACCAGAAGTCTCAATTAACCTGAACCCCTGAGATCTCTCAAACACTGGACCACCAACCAGGAAGCATACACCAGCTGACATGAGGCCCTCAACACATATACTGCAGAAGACTGCTGGGTCTGAGTTCTGTCAGAGAAGATGCACCTAATCCTTAAGAGACTGGAGGTGCCAGAGAGTTTAGAGGTCTGGTTGGGTGGGGGTTGGGGGTGGGAACATCATCGTAGAGACAGTGCAGTGGGGAGGAGGTATTGAATGGGGAACAGTCAGAGGGTGGACCAGGAGGGGAATAAAATCTGGAGTGAAAAAAAAAAAGGTTAAATAAAATTTAAAAAAAGTTAAATCTAAAATACTCCAGATATAAAACATTCAGAAAACCTGGAACACTGAAAAAATATATATACAAATAATAGGAATAGAGGAAGGAGAAGAAACCCAGGTCAAAGGCACAGAAAATATTTTCAACATAATTATAGAATAAAATTTTCCTAACCTAAAAAAGAAGGTGCCTATTAAAATATAAAAAACGTACAGAACACCAAATCAACTGGAGCAGAAAAGAAATTTTCCAGAGCCCATAATAGCCAAATCACCAAACATACAAAACAGAGAAAGAATATTAAAATCTGCAAGGGAAAAAGACCAAGTAACATATAAAGATATAACTATTCCAATAACACCTGACTTTTCTTTTTTCCCTTACATTAAAAACATCCTTTTTTTTCAAAAAATATATCCTGATTATAGTTTCACTCTTCTCCCAGTTCTTCCCCACCTCCTCTTCCATTCAAATCTATTCCCTTTTTGTCTCTCATTAAAAAAGAAGAGGTTTCTAATAGATAACAGCCAAACATAACAAAACAAAGTAGAAGATAAGATGAAAATCTATCACCTCAAAGTTGGACAATAATCTATTTTTTTATCAATGTGAAAATTTTTTATTTGGTTTCCATTTCTTAGATCAAAAAAAAATTACCAATAATGTATTATTATCAGTAGGATTCCACTCAACTCTGATGAGCAGTTTGGAAAATTTCTAATATTATCATGTATATGCTGCAAATATTGATTCTGCCAATCATGTTCTGTCACAGCACTCAAAGATTTTTGTCTTTTTCTCCAGGTCCCACAACAAATTTTCATAGATATTGTATATCTGACGATAAGCAATACTAGTGCTCTGGATTTTGATCATTTTACTTTCATTGAGCTTTCTATAATAATCACACTTTAAATGATTATGGTGTTTCTGAGTTTGAAAAGGCTTCTAAAAAGCTATACAGAAAGTTTAACATGACCACAGCTAATTCATAGGGAAAAAAACCTAGAACTGTAAGCAAAATTTTCTAATTGCAGAATGCTCACCGTATTCCTTTCTTAATTTTTTCTTTTTTATTGGCTATTTTCTTTATTTACATTTCAAATGTTATCCCCTTTCCCTATCCCCCCAGAAAACACCTATCCCATTCACCCTCCCCCTGCTTCTATGAGGGTATGCTCCCACCCATCCATCCACTCCCGCCTCCCTGCCCTCACATTCCTGTACACTGGGTCATCAAGCCTTCATAGGACCAAGGGCTCCCATTGATGCCCAACAAGGCCATCCTCTGCTACATATGCAGCTGGAGCCATGGGTCCCTCCATGTTGGGTTATAGTGGGGTCCTGAGTCTGCCTCAGGGCTCAAGCCACTGGGAAGTTTGGTTATGTTCACCTCATGGCACGGCCAGGCGGGTGTTGGGCTGTGAGAAGAGGTGGGACACCACCCAGGGGTGGGGGATTGCAGCCTGGGGCCCAGAAGACTACACGAAGCCAGCTCCATCTGGTTCTCATGCTCTTGGGCATCCTAGATGCTGCTAGATGCCAAAGAAGAGCTGAGAAAAGAGTGGGGGCCCATGAGTTATATCGAACCTGGGGCTGAGGGGGAAAGTCAGGGAGAAGCCTGGCTGGGTCCCACCGAGGACTGAGTCTTTGGCTTGTCTGAGGCGGCTGGTTGGCTTGGTTTGGTAGAGGCTGTGGCTGGGAATGCTGAGAGGACTTCTGCTAGAGACTAGATGCAACTCTTTAGAGAAGGCCTATTCCATTTTTCTCCATTGCGGATCCCAATGAAAAGAGACAGTCCATGGTTTTAAGGCATTTATTGTCATGGCGGAGTGTGGCGATGAGTAAAACCATACCCCACTTTCTCAGGGCAGGCCTGTGGTTAAATACTTTTTGCAGGGAGGAGGGTCTGGGAGGGGGAGTTTATTGGCTTAGCCTCTAGGTCTTGAGGCTATGTGTCCATATGTCCTCTACCTGTGGAGGGGCTTGGGGCGTTTCCCTTATGTGATTGATGGCTACAGACCTATAGAGAGCTACAGCCTCGTGTTAGAAGCCTAGGGCCCAGGAGCACAGCAAAACACCTACTGTGCTTTGCATGGTTATCCCCTGCTGGGGACCCCCTACTGGGTCACCAGGGTTTTAAACCTTAGCTAAACCAGAAACCAGGCTGCCTTTCACCATCCTACACTTCCATGTGCTCTCTTTGGTTGGTGTTTTAGTCCCTGAGAACTCTGATTGGTTGATATTGTTGTTCTTCCTATGGGGTTGCAAACCCCTTTAGCTCCTTCAGTCCTTTCTCTAACTCCTCCATTGGGGACCCCATGATCAGTCCAATGGCATAGTCCTGCCATATCCTAATTATATGCCCAATGATTTAAAAGTAAGAATTCAAAATAAGTTTCTATGTGATGATCATGATTACTCACCACCTCAAAAAGGCATGGGAAGTCCATGTAGTCATTATCTGATAACATATAGACCAAAAGGTGCCACACCTAATCAGTACATTGCTGCTCAGCTATAAAACAAGTGACATGCCTATGCATGCTGCACTGCTGGGGAACCTCAAAATGTAGTTATGCTTGATCTTAGCCAAAAGACAAGAACGTGGTTTAAAATATGATTTAAGTCAAAGTAGCTAGAATAAAAGTTGACATGTTTTACTATTATCTGTGTATACAGAATGGGTATACATATAGAGACAAGAAGATTAGTGAGTCCCAGGTACTAGGAAAATGAGGAATTGAAGTGTTGCTGATCAGCTGCTACAAGTCTCCTGTGAGGCTAAGTGAACATGCTTCAAACTGCATAGATATGATAGCTGGACACTACAGTGGATGCACTAAATGTCAGTTATTAAAAAAAACCTTTTTGTGGATTTTGTATCAATTTAAAAAGAGAGGCAGAGAGAGAGATTAAAGAAATATAAAGAAGAGAAAACAACAGGACCAGATAGTAGAGGTTTGCTCTTCACACTGACTCATGAGCTAGGAATGCTAACAACCATATCAATGAAAGAGACAAGGAGGAATTCTCTTCTAATTCATCTTTAGAAGGTACCCTATTCTTCATAAACCTAGATTGGAAAGAGAAAGATTCTTTTGGTAAAATAATTGTAAAGCTTACCCTTTTAAAATGTACTATTCAATAATATTGAATACATGTACATTGTTGTAGGCAGGATTCATGTATTATTGAGCTCCATGACAATCAAATTTAAATCCATGAATATTATGTATTATACTAGAATACTTAATGTCCATTAGGTTTAGCACTAATACAGATTATCAGTTTGTATCTACTGCAGGCTTTTATAATGATTTCAATCAAGCATATAATGAATAAATATGAAGTAATTTTCCAAAAATAAACTGGGTAGCACACTACCATTGCACTGAGTGATAATTAGTGATGCCTTTGAGTACACAGCATATTAAGCATGATACACTCTAAATCAAAGGGTTTCCATACTGAACAGCTGAATTCAATAAACACTAATCTAGAATCTACAAATGAACCAGAAATTCACTAGGGATTACATTGCAAATACAGTTAATAAAAACAATCTTCCTCAGTTTATAATATAGCTGGTGAAGATAAATAATTTAAAAAATGTATATCAGGCTGTCCACATACTGTTCTAAGGAATATGTCTAATACTGGGAAGGATGGATGATACACATGGAGAGTGACTATTATATAAGCTGTTCAAGCAAGGGCAAAGAGGAGAGCTAAATCGAGGTAGGAAGAGACACAGGTAGTACAAAGGCCTTAAGGCAGGAGCTTGCTTGGAATTAAAAAGATTTAGCAAGGAAATTAGTGTGGATAAAGTGAAGGATGTGGCAATAAAGTAGCTACAGTGAAAGAAAAGTAATATCCATCAGAGGAAACTCCCTTAGGATGCCAAAGCACTTGCAGAGAAATCAATAGCACTAATGTTAGGCTTAAGAAAATTTGCTATTGTTGTTTTTGAGACAGAGTCTCATGTAGCCCAAGCTTACCTGAAGTTCATTGTGTAGCAGACGATGATCTTGAATTTCAGGTCCTTCTGCTGACACCTTCTGAGAGCTGGCATGTAGGCTTGTGCCATCACTTGTGGTCTATGTGATGTTGGGGATCTAACCAGGGCACTCTTGCATGCTAGGTGAGTACTCTACCGAGCATGTCCCTGCTTTCAAGTATTTTAATCAGTATAAGAGTCTCATTGACCTACACAAAGCTGAATTTTTTATTTTTTCTTATACTATATGTTATCTTTTTAAAATTTAAGTGTTTCTTTTATGTCTGTTTATCTTAGACAGTGTCTCATTATGTAAACTTGGCAAGCTGGAACTTGCTATATAGAGTAGCTGGCATCAAAGTTATAGAGATTTGCCTGCCTTTGATTCCTGAGAGCTGAGATTAAATGCTTGCTTCATCACAACCAACTTTTTTTGAGAATATTTATATGAAATATGTTGGTTTTATAAAAAGATGAGGTTAGACAGAAATAATAATTTACATAAAAAGCATTAATTATGTGATTCTCAGTAAAACATGTCCAAAAAAGTACATGCTTTTACTTGAAAGGACACCCCCACTTGTTTTCAGAATGGTTGTTTAATCAAAGAAACTAATGTTAGAGAGCTGGCTCAGTGGTTCAGAGCCCATTCTTGCAGAGAACCTGAATTTGGTTTCCAGCATGCATGTTGGTGGCTGACAACTGCCTATATCTCCAGCTCGATGGGTTCTCATGCCTCTGACCTCCACAAGCATCCACACCCATGTACACATACACGCATACACACACAAACACATCACACAATACACACACACATACACACACATGCATACACAGGTATGCACACACAACTGTAAAAGTATTAAATAATTGTTTTTAAATGATTAAATAATAGATAAATATATTCTAGTATTTGATAGTACAATTAATATTCTTAAATTATTTCTATTAAAAACCAGCTTCTTCCATTTGTCTCCGACAAACTTCCCACATGCATATACCTTTGTTTTGGATTTTGCCTGAGGACATGTTTGTATTGGTGCATGATTAAAAAAAATACAGTGGAACAAACTTACAAATCAAATTCAATCAGTAAGACTTTTGACAAGGAGCATTTGCTTCATGGAACTGCCACTGGGACCTTACAATTCTGGACATGTAATTTTTCTCTAGCTGACAAACTTTTGAAAAGTAAAACACTCAACATGGGAATGTTTTAAAGTACTTTGGACTTGAAGAGGAATTTGTTTCCTGAGGAAATTCTGAGATAATTGAAGTGAGGGTAGTACATACCCTATCATGTTTGTGGTGGTTTATATATGCTCAGCCCACGGAGTAGAATTATTAGAAGGTATGTCTCTGTTGGAGTAGGTGTGCCACTGTGGGGGTGAGCTTTAAGACCCTCCTCCTGGCTGCCTGGAAGCCAGTATTCTGCTGGCAGCCTTCAAATGAAGATGTAGAACTCTCAGCTCCTCCTCCACCATGCCTGCCTGGATGCTGCCATGTTTCCACCTTAATGATAATGAACTGAACCTCTGAACCTGTAAGCCAACCCCATTTAATCGTTGTCCTTATAAGAGTTGCCTTGGTCATGGTATCTATCTGTTCACAGCAATAAAACCCTAACTAAGACAATGTTGTAATCATAATCCCGGAGACAGCTTTTCCCTCCTGGACACTTAGAAAGCCTGTTTGTGAAGTTCAGATGACAGGAATGAATTCTGAAGCACCTTCCCAACTCATTAATTTTGTATATAAGTAAGTCACAGGGGTAGGGAGTGACTCATCCAAGCTCACATGCCTATGTGAGTGTGCATATGTGTGTATATGTGTGTGCATATGTGTATATGCATGTATATGAGTGCGTGTGAGTGTGTGTATGTGTGTGTGCATACACACACAATTGCTCTCCACTTTATTTCTTTTTTAAAAAGATTTATTTATTTATTTATTTATTTATTTATTCAATTTATATGAGTACACTGTAGCTGTCTTCAGACACTCCAGAAGAGGGCATGAGGCCCAGTTACAGATGGTTGTAGACGACCATATGGTTGCCAGGAATTGACACCAGGACCTCTGAAAGAGCAGTCAGTGCTCTTTTCCACTGAGCCATCTCTCCAGCCCTCCACTTTATTTCTTGAGACATTGTCTCTCAATAAACCTGAATGTAACTGACTTGGCTAGGGATGGTTGACAGTGAGTTTCTTTCTCCTCATTCTTTCCCCAGTGCTATGGTTACAGGTATACATAGCCATGCCCAGCTTTTACTTACTTGCTGGGGATTTTGTTCTAGGTCCTCTTGCTTTCAAAGCCTCTTACTCACAGAGCCATACATCCAAGGCCTAATAAGAGCTTTAAGTCTCTTAGCTTGTACGTCTATGTTATGTGCTAGGTGAATCATGTGTAGTTAATCATTTAATCCTCTAAAACTCCATTACATTGGTTAGTCACTGGGTCCATTTTTACATTAAGTGATTTGTTAACAAAGAAATTGGGAAATTAATTCAGAATTATGCAGACTGCTAGATAGAGTCAAACTTTAGATCTAATCAGGGTGTTATTCATCTTAAACAATGTTAATAAATTTGGGTTGTTTTTTCGATTTCACTTAATTATTATCTCCATTTCCAAAGCTTGGTTCATGGGCTTGCATCATAGAGTGATTACTTTAAACAAGAATGCCTAGAATAATCAGTGGACCAAGGCTGCATTTCAGTAAAGCTAATCCTGAAGAAAATGTATGGCTTTTGGCATGAGTCTAGGGTTCTGAGAACAGCTGCATTCACACCAGAGAATACACAGACTCTTTTTCTTCCTTGGATAAATTGGCTACTTATTTAAGCCCCTTACTTAAATATGTTATCCATCAGAAATATGAAGGTGGTCTGATACCTGCCTCTAGACCTTTATGTAAGAGTTACTGATAATGCATAACTATAATGTGTGTCGTGGGTTCATACCAATGCCAGACAGTGTTAGTTGTGGCACTGTTATATATACAACAGCTCTGGGTGGAAGCTGTAGACAAATATGAGGATACAAAATTAAGATATAAATAGTGTGCAAATCAAGATGATGATTTTTAATAGTTCTTCTTTAAATTTAGGGAATTGTTGATGTAACAATAAAGATGGAAATCATCATACTCTGTCCATTCACTGGAGACAAATCTGGTAAATGTGACTTCTGTTTTGAACAAAAAAGGTTTCCCACCATGATGATAATGGACTGAACCTCTGAAACTTAAGCCAGTCCCAATTAAAAGGTTTTCTTTATAAGAGCTCATGGAGTCTCTTCACAGCAATAAAATCATAACTAAGATGTCTACCAACGCACATTCCCATGAAACAACTCTCTGTTTTTAATAGACTTCAAGCATCAGAAGTAATGTGGCAAGAAGAGACGGGACAATAAATGTTCAGGCTTGGTTTCTCTGCCCTTAGCTCCTACCTTGATGCATCCATATTGTAGTCTCCATAACTTACCCCTTGCTTTCCTTAGTATAAGCCATTTAGCTTATGTTTGTGCAATCAACTGCAGACTCTATTTACTCCTTTATGGTGGCAAGAAGTTGGAAAGTCAAGCCTTTGAAAGCCATATTGCATTATTTTCTCAGGGCAAACAAGGGACTGGAAAGCCAAAATTAGGCTGTTCCTTAGTGTCTTCCTTTGCTGTTTATTATTGTGTTTAATTTGAAAAAAACTATATGATCCATGTATGATGCACCTATGAAGCACCCAACAGAGGAGTAGCTACTTTCTAAAGAGCTGATAAGGAGAATCCACTTGCTGATCACTGAAGGAAATTCAATAGACAGAGAGGAATAGGCATAGTAGCCAGAAAACATTCTCTCCCTATTACTAGTAAGAGTAACAGAAGTCTCCAAGTTTTGCACTACGGCTTCTAGGAGAAACCATTTGGAGCCTTGAGCAGTTGATAAAGGAGTGTCACATAGATCCTAGAAATGTTAAGGGGCTAAATTACCTGAGTTCACTACAGAAGGACACAGGCCTGCTTCAAACTCAGGAACTTAAGGGGAGTCTAAGAGCAATCCAACAAAAGGGAGCTATGGGGATCAGTTGGCCATTCAGACTGCTTCCACAGAGCACAGACAGCAGCTCTCTTTTGCAGCTGGTTGCTATTTATTTTATCTTTTCAGTCACCTCCACTCTTTGTCCACCATCCAATTACATCCCCAGGCCCACCCAATAGCATCTATGTTAGATTCCAGCTTTACATGGGCACACATTTCCATTGGTTCCAGGCACAGGGCATGGGGAGATGCTGCAGTGAATAACTCACTTTTTGCATAGCAGTATTACTTTTGTCAATGTGAGAATAAACAGGAAAGCCATGTTTCTTCATAATCTGGCCTTGTGAATAGACAACAAAAGAGATAAGACCTTGGGTCCGGTACTCAGGCATGGTACCTCCCATTCGCATCTCTCCAGTTTGGTCCATTAGAGTCCAAGATGCAAGAGTTCCCTCAGGCCCCAGGACACAGGAACTTGGGAAGTTCTTTATGCAGCGTTCAATGAATCTCTGACTCCTCTCATTGCCACCAAAAAGCCAGAATTTATTCACCAAGGCAGCATGGGTAACATCCAAGGATGAAAGTTTAAACATGTCTTGATTGCTATAGAGGGCCCAAGAAGAAAAAGCAAAGTCTGAGTACAAGGGTATGATTTTCTATTCCTATTATCTTCAGAGACAGAGCATTAGCAGCAAAGTCCTGGAATATAGACAGGTTTATGCTAGAGGGACAGAAAGGCCAGTGTGGTTGGAGTAATTGAGTGAGAATAATGAAGGTCAGTGCAGTGGGCTGAGGACTCTGCTCTTATAATGACGTAAAGAGAGAGGAATGTGGTCTGACTTATACTTTTATAAATTATTCTGATTGTTTTTCATTTCTATTCATTAATGATTGTGAGTGAGTGTGAGGGTATGGATATACACACACTGGGAATCAGAGCACTTGTGAAGGATGGTTCTCTCACCAAGTTGGTCCCAAGGATTGAATGAATTAAGGAACTCAGGCGGTCAACCTTGTCCATTAAATCCCTTACTTGATGAGCTGCCTTGCTGGCACTATTATAATTGCAACTTTTTAAAAGTTTATTATTTAATAAGTGTGTGTGTGTGTGTGTGTGTGTGTGTGTGTGAGAGAGAGAGAGAGAGAGAGAGAGAGAGAGAGAGAGAGAGAGAGCAACTGAGTTTAATTAGAGTTGCTTGCATGAGTTTGGATGGGGATCATCTACTAGAGCATGGGCAGCAAAGACTAGAGTAGAATTAGGGTCAGGCAGTGAGGTTGTGGGAGAAAGATGTAAGGAGCATACAGCAGGTTTTGTCAAACTCACATGGCCTTGGGCTTGCCATATCCTGGTGACAATTTTTTTGTATCCAGCAGGGAAGGGAACAGTTTCTTGATTGTATCTGATGCCGCATAGAGGATGTTTTCTGAGTGTTTGACTTGCAAAGAGTGCATGCTTGCAAGATTTTGTATCATGTTATTCAGGGGGGACTGGGAACCTAGATGAGGTTACAAGGAAACACACAGTGAAATGATAAGGGGAGAAGTAATGGTTGGCACATTCAGCTCACTCTCTCCTGGGGTGGAAATGTGAGATTTAAGGTACCATCTTGATTGTGGCTGTGCTGTTGCTGCTTCAGTGAGAATGACCATATATAAGCATGGCTGGTATAATGTTCCCTGTCTTAGGAAAATGAAAACACAAAAAGCAATGAACCAATTCATAGTCATTTTGTGAGCAGACCAAGGCTGGAATGATACTTTTAGTTACATAATTGTGTAGTTTGGAAAAACCAAAGAGGTTGAGTTTTAAAATATGGTAGCCATCATCTTCTGGGTTATGCCCCCAACATAACTGATGATTGGAGCAATGATTCAGAATTTAACCATAATTCCTAGCATCTGTTTCCTGGTGTTCTCTCCTTCTATATCTCATATGACTAATGGAAATAATAGACTTATGCAAGGAGAGGCTTGTGTTAGAACTTGGGTCTTTTTCTTTTTGATTCTAGTTACCTTCAGACCAGCTTTATTTAAACTATCCTAGGCTAGCTGGCTAGAAACTGTGTAATCATCACAACAAAGAGCTGGTACTGTCTGACAGCCAGAACCAACATCTAGACATATGAATGAGTCTATGGTGAAGCAACAAGTAAAGAGTCATCCAGTCAGCATATGATACATGAACAAATATTCTAGAGACCATCAATTAACTGTCCACAAAGCCCAAACTGAACTGCTGCTTCACATCAATATGAGTTTTCTATTACAACAAACATTGACTGACCTATCCCCCTGTTCTAGTTTCATACTGTTGTCAATTTGGGCCTTAAGGGTTTACTTGGCTTATATTTCCAGGTCACAATCCATCACTGCAGGAAGTCAGGGCAGGAACTCAAGACAGGATCCACAAAACTGCTTGCTGGTTTACTCCCAGGCTTATTCACATGCTTACATTCAACTAGTTCCTTATATTCTCCAGGATCACTTGTCTAGGGATGGTACTACCTATAGTGGCCTGGGCACTCCTCCAGTAATGAACAATTAAAACAATGCCCTATAGATATGCTCACAAAGCCAATCTGATCTTGGCAATTACCCAAATAAGGCAGCTCTCCCCAGGTGATATATTCTGGCTTATATCAAGTTGGCAATTAGGGCAACCAGGACACCTAGCACTACATTAAGCTCTTTCTATTCTTGCGTTTTGGAACTGTTATTACTCTGATATTTGCATACAAAGACACAGTCTCAGAGAGGGCAAGGCATAAGGAACAGATAGAGAGGAACAGATAGATACCGACTTAGGAAGTCTAACTCTAAGAGCATGCTTCTCACCAGTACTGTTGTCATTGTTGACTTGACAGGTGCCTTGTGACACCATGAACTGTCAATCTCACTACTGACATGGGATCCCAAAGGTAAAGCTGCACTGTTGCACCCACTTTTCCTAAGGATTCTGGATACATCTATAAAATATGCCACACATTTCTGCGACCAGGAACTATTGTGATGATGTGCCTCAGTTGTCAACTTGAAAAAAATTTAGAGCCATCTAAGAGATATACCTCTGGAAAGGTCTGGAAAAGTATTAACTGAGGGAGGAAGACTAGTCCTCAGAGTGGTTCACATCTTTATGGGTAGCTAAATGAAGAGAGGTCTCAGGAAAAATCAATGTCTCCGTATTGTCTACTGTCTACCATTGTTGCTATTGTCCTCTGCTGATATCAGACTGGGCCTCTTCAGCCATCTGAAGTGAGCACAGTACCTATGACTCTCCAGAAAACTTCCAATCTACCAGCACAGAATTGCAATTGTCAAAGTATGCAGCTTTGTGGATTGGGTAACTACTGAGTTCTTTGCCTCTCCAAGAGCAGAAATCCATTATTAGACTACAGAGTCCCTTTCTAGTAAACCAAGCTAATAAGTCTCCTTTTGTTATATATAAATATACATCCATTCTATAAGTTCTGTTCCTCTGAAGGACCCTGTCTAGTAGTTTCCTTTTTACATATAGAAATGATGATGCACATCTGTCTGAGGACATGGAACTCGGGTGGGGGAAGAGGGAAACCTTGTAAGACAAGGCACAGAAGGGAATGAGCCCATTTCCCATTGCTCATACTTTGAATCTGCAAATGCTGTTTCCAGTTAATGACTTCTGAGGATTCCAGGAATTCCTGACAGTTCTGGGGGTCTTTAGAGTAGATTTGGTATGTATTGGTGTAGTAATCAAGGTCATCTGCCATTTCCTGTTATCACAGAGAAAGGAGACATAACACACATTGTTTATCGTTTATGAGTGTAATGCTAGTTCCATTATACTTTAAAATTTTAAAGTTTATTTTATTTTATTATTTTATCTGTATGGGTGCTTTGCTTGCATGAGTGTGCAGTCCATACAAGCTTATTGTCAGAGAGGCTAGAAGAGGGCATTACATTTCCTGGAACTGCAGTTACACATGTTGTGGGCCACCATGTGTATGCTGAGAATAAAATAAAATTCTCTGAAAAAGCAGCCAGTGCTCCTAAGCACCGTGCCATCTCTACTGCTCTGTATTGTAATGATTTTAAGTAATAAAGATCGCTCATTTTATTAGTACAATCTTATTATTTCTGAATCATTTAAATTGTGAGAAAAAGATCAAAGATTCAAAGATTCAAATTAGGTTAGAACATTCCAAAATAATATTGTATGCTATAAATGTATTACATTAACATTTTAAATCAACAACACAGACATTGAGACTGTAGTTTTTGTTGAAAGATTGAAGTATAGACAAACATTAAGAGTAGCAATGTGTTTTGAGAAGAGAGATATCATATGCTTTTGTATGATGAGCATCATAGATTATGATTACACAAACCAAAATGGTTACAATGCTATTAGGAGGGATGGAGGGAGAGAGAAGGGAGAGAGAGAGAGAGAGAGAGAGGGGAGAGAGAGAGAGAGAGAGAGAGAGAGAGAGAGAGAGAGAGAAGAGAGAGAGATATAATGTGTATGTGTGTGTGTGTGTGTTGTATATGTGTGTAGTTACATGTGGAAGACAAATGAAAGCCTTGGGTGTCCTTCCTTAGGTGTCATCCATGTTTTTCCCCTGGGGTGTATCATTGGTCTAGAAAATGCCCATCAACTTATGTGGTTGGTTAATGAGCTCATAGATCCACCTGTCTTGTCTCCCTAGCACTAGGGTTATAAGCACACATCCCCACATACGGGATTTCTGAGTGAGTTCTGAGGCTCAAACTCAGGCCCTCATGCTTTTGTAGCAAGCATTTTACCCATGAAGCTATTACCCCATCCCAGGCAATGTATTTTGATTGGGATATTGCCATACATTTGGTCTACAATAAATTGAAATGCCATTGTGGAACATATGGCTATGTGTCTATATATGTTGTTACATGTATACTAGCTAATTAAAATATACAGTTGTGGAACTTTTGGTATAAGTACTTTACATCTTTCCACCATTTTCAGAATAAAATATAACCAGTCAAAATAGCTCTCTTTAACTTATTCTTTATGTTAGCTGTAATTTTGTAACTTTTCACGAGTATTATCCCAATTTCTAGTAGCACCTCAGCCTCTAGAGACTACCATTATATTCTTATACTCTTGGCTTCTACGGAATAACTCTGGTTTTGAGATTATAATTACATTACTTCTTTCCCTTTAACTCCTTCCAAATCTTCCCACATACTTCTTTTTCCAAATTCATGGCTTCTTCTTTTCATTAATTTTTATTATATATATACATATGTATTTACATACACATGAATTCTTAAATATAACACAGGATAGGCTTTGTTAGATTCTACATGAATGGCCATAAAAATGTATTGTTCCATGCTTGTCACCTTACCTGTTCCTGAGGGCGGACAACCACTGTGTTAAAATCAGGCCACTTGTCAACTAGAGCTTTTAGGTTGAATGGGTTTCCATGGTTCATATGATAGATGGTCCCATAAACCTGCAAGGAGGTGAGATGATTTGTTTGTTGAGAGGAATGGAAAATCACCTTTTGTAATCAGGACAGTAGTTATTCCTATGAAATTATGACAGTTGGTAATGACAAGGAGCTAAGGAAGAATCCTGGCCAAACAACCTCATACACTATTTTTTTCAACTTCAATTGATGAAAATTTTGTCTTCAAATATGAATCATAACATATATGCTAAACTATTCAGACAAATAAAATGAACAATTTTTAAGAACAACTTTCTTTGTGGAAATTTCAAACTTGCATTAAGAGAAAGTATGTGTGACTAGTATGTGACTAAGGAATTAAGCATTCCCTTATGAAATCTGAGAAGCTGAAAAAGCCACATTGTCTCACTCCATGAGCTCAATAAAACCACTGAGAAACATCCAGAGTTGTCTCATTTGACATTCACGTTTAACTTAAGGAATGGAGAAATTTACATTTTATAATTCTATATAACAAAGCATGTAAAAAGGTGGTTAGCCTTCATAATTTCTGAAAATAGTTGTTTAACATAAAAATAGCTCTTTAGTTGTCCATAGGATATCAAATGATATAATTTCCAAGAAAAAAATTGCTTTCTTTCTGGGAGATTTCCTGACTCCTGTGGATTGCCAAGGTATATAGAGGGTCTTGGATAGTATCAGTGGGCTTTATTAAAATGGGAAATTATGGTTTTAGTTTAATTTGATGCAAATTTATTTGGGTGATAAATAACAGGATTGGTTCTCTCATCAGGCTTTTGTTAGTATATGAAATTTTTAAAAAGCAATCTACAAATAAAGGAATGCTAATATTTATCTTCATTATAAAAATGCAGTGACCAATCTGCTAGAGAAGGAGAGAATTAAACTTACTCATCTTATGTTAGATGGATGCATTTTGTAGAAAATTTGTCTTATAGAGTAGCACAAATCTGGAAATACTTTTCCTCTAAGGCACACACATGGATGCATACAAAAGTGAACATTCATATGTTCACTTACATATGTTCACATACATAAGCACAAACACACAGAAATATACATACAAATAAAATACACTTGAACTATCTTACATATAAACACACAAGCATAGACATGCAAACATACATACATACATACATACATCACACACACAAACATACACATACATACACAGCACACACAAACACAGTTATACTGAAGCTTCACTGGAGTGAACTTCATTTCATAAAATAAAATCAAGGACCTGAACTCATCGATAGGGAAATGTAAGCATTTATATCTATCTATCTGAATCAGTTAACCGTAGGATCTTTATTAAGTTGTAATGAGTTTTGGAAATAAAAACAGAAGCCAACCTCAAACCAGATTGGTACACGTTAAGTTCAGAGCAACAGACCTATTACTAACTTTAAGCACACTGAAGATGGTTTACCTTTCACATGGCAAGCATTCTTCTGAAATGAACTAATTAAATATATATGTACCGTCAGTTAACTGTGGAGTAAAACTCCAGAAAATCTTAAGGGCTTCTAAGGAGGAGCTCTTGAGAAGAAGCAACAGAAAAACTTCAGTGAGCACAGGGTAAAGTCCATGTGTGCACACAACTGTGCTGCAACTCACTGCTGGTGAGACATGGGGAAACAGCTACCCCTTCTTATTCTTACCTTTTATTTATTTGTTTGTTTGTTTGGTGAGATATGTGTCTAACACAGCATATGTGTGAAGGTCAGATGATAACTCGTAGGAGTTACTTCTTTCCTTTCACAAAGTGGGATCTGGAGATCAGACTAAGGCTGTCAGGCTTTCAGACAAGCACCAATCTCCCAAGCAGTCTTGCCTACCATAATATGCTAAATTGGCCGGGCAGTGGTGCCACATGCCTTTAATCCCAGCACTCGGGAGGCAGAGGCAGGCAGATTTCTGAGTTCAAGGCCAGCCTGGTCTACAGAGTGAGTTCCAGGAAAGCCAGGGCTATACAGAGAAACTCTGTCTTGAAAAACCAAATAATAATAATAATAATAATAATAATAATAATAATAATAATAATAATAAATCTAAATTGCTTATTTATATCTCCATATTCATTTTTATGGAGTTACACTTTCACTATGTATCCCCGGCTGGCCTGGAACTCACTATGAATGACATCATGGCATTGAACTCACAGAGAGCCACCTGTTTCTTGACCCCAAAGTGCTGAGATTAAAGGTATGTATGTATTGTCACACCTGACAGTATCTCCATATTCTTAACCAGTGACACAGATATAGTGGAAAATATATTGAAAAGAAAAGAGTAAATTAAAAGGAATTTTTAAATCTTTTATTTATTTATTTAGTTTTTACACTCCAGATTTTATTCCACCCACCCCCGTCCACCTTCCGACTCTTCCACATCCCATACCTCCTTCCCACCTCCTGTCTCCACGAGGATGTCTCCACCATCCATCCCCCACCCAACCAGACTTCTAAACTCCCTGGGGCCTCCAGTCTCTTGAGGGTTTGGTTCATCTTCTCTAACTGAACTCAGACCCAGCAGTCCTCTGCTGTATATGTGTTGGGGGCCTCATCTCAGCTGTGTATGCTGCCTGGTTGGTGATTTGGTGTTTGAGAGATCTTGGGAATCAAGGTTAATTGAGACTGTTGGTCCTTGAGATATGGGTTTACTCAAAGTAATATCTCATAGGGTCTGAGGAGATGGCTCAGTGGATAAAGTACTCACCACATAAGGGTGAGGACTAGAGTTCAGAGTTCTAACCCCTATACCCACGTAGAAGCCTATTAGTTCTGAAAGCCTACTTATAATTCCATTGCTTGGGAGGCACAGACAAGGAAATTTCCTAGACAATGTGACTAGCTATACTAGCTGAATTGCTGAGCTCTAGGTTCAGCAAGAGATCATATCTCAATATATAAGGTGGAAAATGTTAAGGAAGACACTGGACATAAACCTTGGGACTCATTTATGCACATATTCTATCCATGCATGTATACACTATATATATCAAGCATACCACACATGTATGCATATTCACATACATCAATCACACTACCCATGCATGTATATTTACACACATCAATCACATCACACATGCATGCATACATAAACACATTAATCACATCATACATACATGCATATTCACACACATAAATTATGCCACATATGCATACATATATACCATACACATCGATCACACCACACATGTACACATACACACACAAACATACACACACACACACATACACACACACACACATACACAGAAACATAAATGCTAAGCTCTTTCACATACACTTTCTCTTTACTGCCATTAGCATTTTCTAAGTCACCTTTAAGGATTCAGGAAGGTACTTCCTCAAGGATTTCTCCAGCATTTGTAGCATCTGTGCACCTTGTAATGGAACAATCATGAGGACACTTTAGCCTGAAGAAATAATAAATGGACAGTCATTAATGACAGAAAAAAAAAGTTCTGTATAAATAGCCAAATCTCCCCTTCAATAACATCCTTACCAGCTCCAAAGAAACATAAGACTTTCAGGGAGCACAGGGATCTCTCTCTCTCTCTGACTTCTCAGTTCCCCTTTTTGCCCATGGATTCATCATATACTCAACAAGTGCATTTTATCTTTTTGAGTTTCTGTTGCATCAGTGTCTCTCCTGGCATCTCCAGTAATGGTGTTACTCGAGAAGTTGCTCAGCCTCAGTGCCTCGATTTCATAAAAGGTAGATGGGATGATAGCTCATGTGGGTCACAGAGTGTTAATGGGGCTGAATTGATTAACCAACATACAGAGTATTCAGGAGAATGTTGGTCATATAAACAATGTTCAACTGTGTTATTTTATTGATAGTGTTCCTCTTCCTTCTCATGTGAGCTAATATTGCATGACATTTTGATGTAACTTTAATGTTCTTTGGCATGTCTTAGATATAAACAAGAAACCTTTATAACTGTTGCATTCCAGCTGCTATTCTCATCCCATCATTGTTAGGTGTATCTTGTATAGTTTTAAGCCTCATCCTTGAGTCTATGATACACTAGAAAATTCTATGTAAAGGCTTGCAGGATGGCTCATTGAGAAAGATGCTTGCTGATGATTTAAGTTTGATCCCCATGATTTAAATAATGTTCTAGTCTGATTTTGGTCATCATGGTAAAACACTCCAACCAAGTGCAATTTAAGCAATGAACGGTTTTGTTTCAGCTTACAAGTCATTGTCAATAGCTGAGGGAAGTTAGACAAACTCAAGGAGGAACTTGAAACAGAAACCAGGGATAAATCCTGCTTGCTGGCTTGCTAACAAGCTCATACTTTCTTATCCATTCCAAGACCAATGCCCAGGGAATGGTGTGGCCCACAGAGAGGTGTTTTTCTTCATCAATTATTAGTAAACATCATTTACCATAGAGATGCTCACAAAGCCAATGTGATCTGGGTAGTTTTCCCTTAGATGACTCTAGACTATATTGAAGGTTGGCATACAAGTTGTCAAATGACATAGGATTATGATCTTGGAGAAAGGAAAATAACAAGAGGCTAGAAAAATGGTTCACTTGCCAAGCTTCTGGTCTAGCATGTATCAGACCCTGGACTCTGTTCCCCACAACCAATTGCATCAATTTTTAAAGAAGTTTATAGTTTTAGTCACTGGGTGATAGAAGGGGAAAGCAAAGTTACTGGGGAAAGTGACAACTTGAGTATATAGAGATTGGAGTTTAAGGTGTGTGAGGGTGTGTGTGTGTGTGTGTGTGTGTGTGTGAGAGAGAGAGAGAGAGAGAGAGAGAGAGAGAGAGAGATTGTGTGAGAGAGACAGATAAACAGAGACAGACAGATAAAGAAACAGAGAAGGAATAGAGACAGAGACAGGAGACACAGAGACAGACAGAAGAGAAAAGAAGAAAGAATACTAGCTAAAACAATAATAAAAATAAAACCTAGAATAAAAAATATTTGAAAGGACCAAGATAGAACTCATAAAAATGAAAACAATGGAATATTTAACATAAAAACACATTGCATGTGATCAGCAGCAGATTAGACAGTGACAGAGAAAGATCAATAAATTCAAAGACATAATTGAAAGTATCCACAGTGGATCACAGAGGGGGAGTCTTGAGGTTCTTAATTGTGACGATGGAAAAGGAGAGAAGCTTCAGCACTTAAGCTGCTCTTCCACAGAGCCCAAATTCAGTTTACAGCACTTATATCAGCTCACATTGGCCTGTAACTCCAGCTTCAAGGGTTCTGACACCTTCCTTTCACCTCCATGGGATCCACTCACGCGGCACATGCACAAACATATTTAAATAAGAAATAAAATAAAATGTCACTTATCTATAAGTTGATTTAATCAATCATGAAACCCCCAGGTTCCATTTGTGGGACTGGACACAACTGATGAAATTCACATAAGTGTAAGCCTTACTATTTATAGAAAGCTGAAGTTATCAAGACAGAGTACCTTGGCATAAGGATAAATAAATAGATCAATAGAGTAAAATCAAAAGTCCAGAACAGGCTGCATAGTTGTGAACAGAAGTTCCGAGAAAACACCACACCCACATTAAATACTCCACAAGGCTGGGTGACTAATCAAAACTGTGGTTGTGGAAAACAGAACTATTGTAAATTTAGAGCCAAAATTTCCTCTAGCTATCTTCAGGACCCTTACAGCCATACACTTCTTACCTCTGTGTCTCATCTAAGACTCTTTTGATGTTTTATCTGTCAGGAAAACCTTGGGGAATGTATTAACTTAGGAAGCTCTGACATACTCTAACCCAAAAGCTATGATTGCCATCAGATAGCATCTGAGACCTATAGCAGAGATTCCCACTTTGCTGTGACCTAGCCTACATGATGCTTTCACCCACATCCTTGGAAACTGCTTTGAATTATGACCTTTATAGTTCTGTGGCTATAGAACTTCATGAAATGTTTTCTATGTCAGAATGTGCTATTTGGGGTAGCCTGAATCCATGGTCCCAGGTCGTGGATACAAATTTGACTGAAGAATTAATTCTCTTTTACTCCCTTTGATGTGACAGCTGTATTTTGCATGGTCACTGTGATTACTTGTCTTGTCTATGATGACATCTAAGCAGTTTGGTGGAGGCTGGACTTTTCAACAGCTGGTGTTGATTGCCATTAAGTATTCTGGGTGACTACTATTAGGTTCAGTTAGTGATAAATTTTCCACTAGATTTTAGGAGAAAGACACAAAGACTGAATTAATTTGTTCTTGTGCTTCTTTCAGTCCCCCTGGGTCATTTATCTAAACAAAGCTTTCTATTCTATTTTCTATACTTCACTGTCTTAGATTCTTCTCAGGTTGCTATGATAAATTATCCCAACAAAATTAGTGTAGAGGAGAATGGCTTTGCTTTGGCTCAGTGATCAAGGTACAGTCTAAGATGGTAGAGAAGTCTCAGCAGTGGGAATCTGAAGCAATTGATCTCATTGTATCCACACTTAAGAAGCAGAGAAGGATAAATACACGCACAATGCTTAGCCCTTTTCCTATATATACAGCCCACGATTCCCTGCCTGGGAAATAGTCCTATCCAGAATTAATTAACATAATCAAGAAAATCTCCACAGGCATACTCCAAGGTCTATCTTCCACATGGTTCTAGTTTCTGCCAAGTTGATAACACCAACCATCACATTTAAGAATTTGAAAGAACAATGTTTTAACAGAAAAGTAACACCAGATAAGGTCATTATATGACCATAATGGACTCAGACCAAGAACAGAACAATGAACCTAACATCCCATCTAATAATCAAGTTTCAGCAAAGACCAAAAGAAATATCATCTGTAAATGTAACCAGTACCCCCGTTCCAGGCAACATATCTAGATCATATGCAGCTAGTAATTCTATACCGTCTGTGCTTTATGAAAAAAGTATTGGATAGAATCATGAGAATTATGGCAGGGCACCAGTTGGAGGCATAATAGTCCCCTTGAGTGCTTCCACAAAGCTCTCATCTCAAGGCCAACACACACACTTGTTGAGAGTATACCATACTTCACCTGGCTTGCTGTTTCTCTTGCAGGGTTAGAAAAGAAACCCATTTCATCAGACTGAAGTTACATTCCAGAAAGTCAAAGGCTAGTTTCAACAGACTTAAACAATAAAGAATAAGGTGTTCACTTTGACTTCCCGAATCTCAGCATTGCCTCTTTCACGAGCTTCCTCATCACCACTGGCTATAACAGGAATTACATGAGACTAAGATGCCAGTATAGGTTTATGTTAAATCTTGGATGTGTCAAATCGCTGGGTTTCATGACTGGTGTGATTTAGAACCAATTTTGGAAAAATACCAAGGATGGAGCCCAGTAAACAGGATGGATTCAAAGCTGCCTATTTTCAAAGCCTAGAGTAGCACTTGAGTAACTTATAAGTGAATTCTGGAGTTGCTGACCCTGTCATGTCAGGAATGGAAATTAATATGATGAAAGAAATGTAAAAGAACAGAACAGTCCTAAACAGAATTTTATAAATTTATACAAACACAGGTATATGCTGAATAAAGTTTCAACTTTCAGGTATAGGGGAAGCAAATCTAAAATACAAGCTAACAAAGTAAAATAACTCTAATAAGTCATTGACCTCACACCAGCAGGAATGATATACAGTGAATTTGGACGGTGGAAAAAGTATTAAAATATAATCAAAACATGCAGGACAGAACATAAAATAGTTTCCAAATAACACACAAAGTATGAGTTTCAAAGAAAACACAGATGAATTCAAAATTAGACTGTCTTCAGATGCAACCTTGAGCATAAAATTTGCTTGCCATTTGATTAATAATTAAATCATTGTGGTGTGAATTCTTGCTTCCTTTCTGACTTTAAGCTTAACAACCCTTAACAACCCTCTGCATCATATGCAGAGAAACCTACCTGCCCTGTAATGAAGATGGAAGAAATAAGCACAGTGGCATAGTACTTCCACACAGAAGGTCCCATATCCACTTCCAAAAACCACACAAGTATTTCCACACTTAATTCCACAAAAGTAACATCTAAGAATTTTTCATTGCACTCGACAAAGTACCTTTTATAGAATACATGCATGCTATGTGTTTCTTTAAGTGAAATTGCTATTTTTCCCCTCAGGCATTTTTTGGTACATATTCTGGGATTCATGTAGTATGATCATTTTTATATCATTCACTTGAGAGGAAGAAAATGTTAAAAAGCAACAATGGCCTTTTAAAAAACACATTGCTTTAAGTGTGTGTGTGTGTGTGTGTGTGTGTGTGTGTCCTGTCAGAGTGAAGCAATTAACATTTATGTCAACTGATATTGAAAATCTTGTTTATAGGTTTGGCTAGCACAGCTGACACCCTGGCCTGGGAAGATGGCTCAGCAGGCAGAGGTGCTTATACACAAGCTTGGTGATCCTAGTTTGATCTCCAAAGACCACAAGAAGATGGTAGGACAGAATCAACTCTACAGAGTCGTCTGTCCACTATCCTTCACAAGTGGTCTGTAGCACATATGCTCCAAATAAAATTAAATAGACAGACAGACAGATGGTAGATAGATAGACAGAGAGATGATAGATATTTTTAAAGAACAGCTAAAATGTACTCATTGATTATGCATCACACACAACCATTTTATGATCTAGAGTTCTTGTGTGTTCATTTGGCCTTGAAACTCATTTATCCTACAGATCTGCTACTCTGAAACAAATCCTCACCTGGAAAGCTGCCCCAACAGTCTTTGTAAAAATGATCTTCTGGGAGGTCTTCCGATACAGCAGGCTCAGTGAGAACCTGAAGAATGAGTGAGCTTTGGTGTCTCTCTTGCAGAAATTAACTGAACTGAGGCAGAAAATGTGGACCTTGCTCTAAGCACATTGACTAAAACTTCTGGTTGTCAGCTCTGCTGAAACCTAACCCTTCTCTCCTTCACTGGTCTCATGCTGTAGGAACTGGCTCTGCAAGACAAGGCTGACAATTTGCCCTCTGAACTTCTCTCTTTTAAACATCACCTTGCTCTTTGCCCCCACTTACCATTAGTATGCAAACCCAGGGTCCAATGAGCCAGCAGGGTGGAAAGGGGCAGTTAAGTAAGCAATACCCTCTTCCTTCACATTCTTATCACCAAATATCTGAAACAGCAACGAGGCAGGAAGTCTGATTCATAGAACTCAGCATTATATCGTTTTTTCTATGCATGCCAGAAAGAGACTTGCCTGCAGTGTTAGCACAGTAAGAATCCCCTTTTCTCAGGGCAAAATGTAATTCAACTCTGCTTATTTTGAGGATACAGTTAAACTTCCAATGATTCGGTGTAGAGACTTCTTAACCTAACGTTAAGGCAAATTCACATCTATTTCTTTTACATGATGTGGGGGACAGAGACTAATATCATATATGGAGGACAGAAGACAGTTTGTGGGAAATGGTTCTCTTTCTACACCATTCCCTGGGTCCTGGGGAATCCAACTCAGATTGTCAGACTCACCAGTAAGCACCTTACTCTCTGGGCCAAACAACTACCTCTTAATCTCACTTTTGTGGAGACAGAAAACAAAGACCACTGTGGTAAAGATAGAAAGGTATTTAGTCCACAGATCTTTTATTTTTAAAATAATTCAACAAAGGGGCTCTATTAAATTCCCATAACGTGTACATTACATTTTGATTTTCTCCAATGGTAAATGATCTTCTATATTACCCTTTCTTATATCTTCCCCCTTTCCTCTTCCAAATCTCCTACAATCCCTCTGTTTTACTCTCACTTATACCTTCCAAATATCACAGAAAATACTTATCCTTAGGAGTCTGCCTGTTTCACAGATGACCTCTATCTTGTTCTGTGCATTTTCTTATAAGCAAAGTAATTACATTATTCTTTATCACTAAATAATGCTCTGTTGTAAGTATATATAACACATTCCCCTCATCGATTCATCTATTGATGGCTACCAGTAAGGTTAATGGAGTGTCTCACCACTTAGCCACAGGGCTCAGCCGCTGGCTCAGGGAGGCAGGAAGAGGGAAGTTTGACCATGCTTACCCCATGCCTGCTATGGTAAGCCGCTGGACCCTGCTCTGGGGGTGGGGGAGTGCAGTCTGAGGTCCCAGGGGTCTGGGGGGTTCCCGGGCCTGCACGGAGGTTGGGGCCCTCTGGTTCTCAGGCTCTTGACCACCCAGGTGCTGCTGGATGCCACAGAAGAGCTGAGAACAGAGTGGGGGCCTGTGGGCTGGATCTGACCTGGGGCCAAGGGAAAAGGAGGGGAGAGCTCCGGCTTGGTCCCACTGGGATGAGAGAGAGTCCTTGGCTTGTTGGCTGGCGGCTGGCTTGATGGTCTTGGCCGGGAGAGCAGAGAGGCCTTCTCTGGGACACTGAGTTCTGTGGTGGCTGAACTAGTTTACATTGCCAGCAGCAGTGTATAAGAGTTCCTTGTTCACTTCATTGTTGCAAGAAATTTCTGTTTGAGTTCTTGAGGTAGCCATTTTGACTGGAGTGAAATGGAATCTTGATGTCATTTTGATTTACATTTTCTTGATGATAGAGGCTTTTCTTTATAAAGTGTCAACACATATTAACACTTGCTCCATCTCTCTATGTACAGTCAAGGTCACTAAAAATTTTCAGTCCCAAATCTGCTATGTGAAACCACTAGGAAAGGACGTTTGGCAGCCTAGGGTCCTGCAATTTTTCCAGCCAGTCAGAGCTTTTGCTAAGGAAAGAGGAGATGCTCACACTAAAGGACCAGAGAAAGGGGTAGGTAGCTATTACCTACATAGATAGTCAAAAGAGCTTGTGTGTGCTTCCATTCTATGGACTGGCACTGTGCAAGCTTACACATTTTTTTTTGCCTTTTTTTGGAATCCTGAGTGTTCTAAGCACATCAATTCCCATTCCCATTATGATTTGAAGCTATTAAGATTGGTCTTGAAAACCCAAAAAAAAAAAAGATTGGCCTTGACTTTCAAAGGGCAAACCCAACAATTATGTAAATCACAAAGGCTGACTGCAACAAAGGAGTGGAGTCCAGTTTATCCCAATTCTAGAAGCAGACCCTTCCTCTTCTGTCTTCTTCAGCACAGTTACTTAAGCACGTAGCCAGTCAAAGGACAAGGTGTGTGTCCACTCTCCTCTCCTCTTGACATGTCCCTTAACTTCTTTGATATTTGGGAGACAGGTCTGTTGGGGGATAAAGGCAGTTGGAGAGAGGGAGTTGGGGCAGATATTATCATTATACATTGTATACATGGGTGACAATTTCAAAGAATAAAAAAACCTGTTGGCTTGGGCGTGGAAAGGGAGAATGGTTCAGCATGGTTTGTAGGACTCTTGATTGGTGCAGACATTATGGGAAATTGTATGGGTACTTTAAAAGAATTTATAAAACAGTATTACCAGAAGTTCTTTTATTGTACAGGATTACTTTTAGCTATGCTGGGTTTTTTTATTTTGCCATATGAAGTCAAGAATTGCCCTTTCAATATCTATAAAGAATTTTGCTGGAATTTTGATGGGAATTACATTGAATCTGTAGATTGCTTTGGGTAAGATGACCATATTTACTATGTTAATCCTACTAATTCATGAGCAAGGGAGATCTTTCCATCTTCTGATATCTTCTTCAATTTCTTTCTTCAGATACTTGAAGTTCTTATTATACAGGTATTTCAATTGCTTGATTAGTGTTAAACCAAGATATTCTATATTATTTGTGGCTATTGTGAATGGTGTTTTCTCATTGTCCCAAATTTCCCTCATTTCTTGCTCAGTCCATTTCTCCTTTGTATAAAGGAGGGCTATTGATTATTTTTTTGTAGTTAATTCTGTATCTAGATTCTTGGCTAAAGGTGTTTATCAGTTGTAGGAGATCTCTGATAGAATTTGGGGGGCCACTTACGTTTACTATCATATCATCTGAGAATAGCCATTCTTTCACTTCTTTTTTTAAAAATCTTTTTTGTATTGGATATTTTCTTTATTTACATTTCAACTGTTATCTCCATTCCTGGTTTACTCCCAGAAACCCCTTATCCCATTCCCGCCCCCCTCCCCCTGGTTCTATGAGGGTATTCCTCCACCCATCCACTCCTGCCTCCCCACCCTAACATTCCCCTACACTTGGGCATTGAGCCTTGACAGGACCAAGGGCCTCTTCTTCCATTGATGCCCAACAAGGACATCCTCTGCTACATATGCAGCTAAAGCTGTGGGTCCCTCCATGTTTACTCTTTAGCTGGTGGCTTAGTCCCTGGGAACTCTGGGGGATCTGGTTGGTTGATATTGTTGTTCTTCCTATGGGGTTGCAAGCCCCTTCAGCTCCTTCAGTCCTTTCTCTAACTCCTCCATTGGGGTCCCCATGCTTAGTCCTATGGTTGGCTTTGAGCATCCCCCTCTTTATTTGCCAGGCTCTGGCAAAGCCTCTCAGGAGACAGCTATATCAGGCTCTTGTTAGCATGCACTTCTTGGAATCCACAGTAGTGTCTGCGTTTGGTGACTGTATATGGGATGGATCCCCAGGAGGGGCAGTCTCTGGATGGCCTTTTATTCAGTCTCTGCTCCACACTTTGTCTCCATATTTGCTCCCATGAGTATTTTGTTACCCCTTTTAAGAAGGGCCAAAGCACCCACACTTTGGTCTTCCTTCTTCTTGAGCTTCATGTGGTCTGTAAATTGTATCTTGGGTATTCAGAGCTTTTGGGCTAATATCCACTTATCAGTGAGTGCATACCATATGTGTTCTTTTGTGACTGGGTTACTTCACTCAGGATGATATTTTCTAGTTCCATCCATTTGCCTGTGAATTTCATAAAGTCATTGTTTTTAATAGCTGATTAGTACTCCATTGTGTAAATGTACTACATTTTTGGTTTCCATTCCTCTGTTAAAGGACATCTGAGTTCTTTCCAGATTCTGGCTATTACAAATATGGCTGTTATGAACATAATGGAGCAAGTGTTCTTGTTATATGTTGGAGCATTGTTTGGGTATACGCCCAGAATTGGTATAGCTGGGTCCTCAGGTAATACTATGTCCAATTTTCTGAGGAGTTGCCAGACTGATTTCCAAAGTGGTTGTAGCAGCTTGCAATCCCACCACAATGGAGGAGTATTTATCTTTCTCTACATCCTCACCAGCATCTCTGTCACCTGAGTTTTTGATCTTAGTCTGACTGTGTGAGGTGGAATCTCAGGGTTGTTTTGATTTGCATTTCCCTGATGACTAAGGATGTTGAACATTTCTTTAGGCACTTCTCAGCCATTGGAGTTTCCTTAGTTGAAAATTCTCTGTTTAGCTCTGTTCCCCATTTTCGATAGGGTTATTTGGTTCTCTGGAGTCTAACTTCTTGAGTTCCTTGTGTATATTGGATATTAGCCCTCTATTGGACGTAGGATTGGTAAAGATCTTTTCCCAATCTGTTGGTTGCCATTTTGTCCTACCGAAAGTGTCCTTTGCCTTACAGAAGCTTTGCAATTTTATGAGGTCCCATTTGTCTATTGTTGATCTTAGATCATAAGCCATTGGTGTTCTGTTCAGGAACTTTTCCCCTGTGCCCATGTGTTTGAGGTTCTTCCCCACTTTCTCTTCTATTAGATTCAGTGTATCTGGTTTTATGTGGAGGTCCCTGATCCACTTGGACTTGAGTTTTGAACAAGGAGATAAGAATGGATCGATTGCATTCTTCTACATGCTGACCTCTTCCTTTCCAATTTCTATCCTCTTGATCTTGTTTAGTGAAACTAATTCTGTATACTAAAATAACTTCTGGAAGTGTCACCATCACTGATTTCAAGCTATACTACTGAGAAACAGTAATGAAAATCACATGATGTTGGCATAAAAGCAGACATTTTGATCAGTGGAATAGATTTGAAGACCCAGAAATAAACCCACATACCTATAGCCACTTGTTGTTTAACAAAGAAGCCAAAATCATACAGAGGAAAAATGAAAGCATGTTCAACAATGGTGCTAGTTTAACTAACTGGAGTTCTGCATGTACTGCATGCAAATGGATCCATATTTTTCACCTGGCACAAAACTCAAGTCCAAGTTTATCAAAGACCTCAACATAAAACTGAATACACTAAATCTATTAGAGAAAGTGAGGAATAGCCTTCAACCATTGGTCCAGGAGACAATTTTCTGAACAGAACACCAATGGCTTAGGCACTAAGATCAACAATTGATAAATAGGACCTCATGAAACTGAAAACTTTTGTAAGGCAAACAACACCATCAATAGGACAAATAGCAGGCTACAGATTGGTAAAAGATCTTCACCAACCCTACATCTGACAGAGGGCTAATATCCAAAATATTGAAAGAATTCAAGAACATAGACAACCAAACCAAATAACCCAATTTTAAAATGGGGTACAGAGGAAAATAGAGAATACTCAACACAGGAATCTCAAATGGTTTAGAAGTACTTAAAGAAATGTTCAACATCCCTAGTCATCAGGGAAATGCAAATCAAAATGACTCTGAGATTCCATTTGACACCAGTCAGAATGGATCAGATGAAAAAACTCAAGTGACAACAGATGCTGGTGAGGTTGTGGAGCAAGGAGACCACTTCTCATTGCTCATGGTAGTGCAAACTTTGTGCAACCACTTTGGAAATCAGTTTGACACTTTCTCAGAAAATTGGGCATAGTTCTACCTCAAGACCCAACCACTTTTGGGCATATACACAAAAGATGCTCTCCCATACCCCAAGGACACTTGCTTCACTGTGTTCATATCATCTTTATTCATAATAACCAGAACCAGGAAACAACCTAGATGTCTCTTAACCAAAAAAACAAACAAGGATAAAGAAAATATGGTATGTCTACACATTGGAATACAGCAATTAAAAAAAAAAACAAGAACATCATGAAATCTGAAGGCAAATGGATGGAACTAGAAAATACCATCCTGAGTGAGGTAACCCAGACCCAGAAAGACATTATGTACTTACTTTCAAGTGGACATAAGCCATTAAGAACAGGATAACTCTGCTGCAATCCACAGAAGCTAAGTAACCTAAAGAAAATCCAAAGAAACTAAGTAACAAAGAGGGCCCAAGGGAGGATGCTTGATTCTCACTCAAAAGGGGAAATAAAATAAATATCAGAACTATATGGAAAGAAGGAAATGGAATTGGGAGAAGTGGTTGTGGAGGAGAACTGGGGTAGGGATCATGTGTGGGGAAGGAGTCCGGGAGCGGGCCTGGATAGATAGTGGAAATTGAAGGGGAACATCTCTGGGACTAGCAAGCTACCTGGGATGGAAGGAGGCTCCCAGGAGTCTATGGAGTGACTCTAGCTTATATTCCTAGCAGTGGGGAACATGAAGACTGAAATAGCCACCTCCTATAGCCAGGTGAGACTTCCAGTGGACGAAGAGGGACATCAACCCACCCACAAAACTTTTGACCCAGAATTTGCCCTTCTTACAAAATGTACAGGGATAAGGATGAAGCAGAGTTTGAGGGAATGGACAATCAATGACTGGCTCAACTTGAGACCCATTCCATGGGAGAAAGCCAACCCTTAACACTATTAATGATACTGTAGCTATGCTTGCAGACAGGACTCTAGCATAAATCTCTCCTGAGAGGCTTCATTCAGCAGTGGATAGAAACAGGCAGAGACCCACCAGCAAACATCATAGAGAGCTTGGGTAGTCCTGTGGAAGAGTTGGGAGACATACTGAGGGGGCCAGAGAGGTGTACGACACCATAAGACCTACAGAGTCAACTAACTTTGGACCATGGGTGGCTCACGGAGACTGAACTGTCAATCAAAGAGTATGCAGAGGCTGGACCTGGACCCTCTACATATTTGTTGCAGATGAGCAGCTTTGTCTTTATGGGTCCCCTAACAGTTGGCGTCAGGTTTGTCTCTGACACTATTGCCTTTGAATCCCTTTCCCCCAGCCAAGTTGCATTGTGGGGCTTCAGTGGGAAGGGATGCACTTAGTCCTGTTCTGACTTGATATGACTGGGTAGTTGGTACCCATGGGAGGTCCTCTCTTCCCTCAGGAGAAGGGGGGAGATTGGGAAGGGGAGTATGAGGGTAGAACTCTGAGAAGTGGAGGGAGGGGGTCTGGGATTTCAATGTAAAGTGAATAAATAAAAAACAGAAACAAGAAAAAACAACTATCAAGTTATCTATGAATCTTTCTTTGGAATATGTAGACAGTGAAGACAATTATTTCATAAAGATAAATTCCTTGTGGTATCATTCATAAATTGCCAAGATATAGAAGCAACCTAAATGTCTGCTGAGGGACAAATGGGTAAAGAAACTATGGCATAAAATTTATATATCACCATGTAATAATATCTTTTACAAGAACTGGTTCCTACCATTTTCCATAAAGTGAATGAACATGGGTGATGAGACAAGCTATCTGAGATAAGCACTATCTCAGATAGAGCAGAAAAAGCTAACACACAAATTCAGCTACATATTGAATTTTAAACAACAAAATGTTAGTCACCAAGGTTAAGAATGAAGTGAGAGGCTATGTGTATCAAAGAATTACAAAACATTAGACATATTAATAAGGAAATCTAGAGATCTACTTTTAACATGAAGATCATAATAACATTGAACTGTATGAGATTAATACTAGATGAGGGTTTCAGCTACTCTTAATGTCAAATCAAAATATGGCAAATATCTCAGGTGGTGGATCTGTGAATTGGTTTTGCTATAGAAAACATTTTCACTATCTGTCCGTACTTCCAAAGCCTCATGTTGTACACACTTAACATGCACAATAAATTTTCTTAAAAATTAGCTTTCCATGTATCATCCAACTACTATCATATATTTATTCATGCATTATTGTGCATGGCTATTAAACAGAGATCAAAGGGCTCCCAGTGAAGTGATCATTTCAAAGTCCCTGTTGATGAGAAGTAGCCTAGCTCCTAAACAAAGGAGTGCTGGAGAAAAGCATAAACTAGTCTCCTGTCAGTATCACATCCTGACAAAACTGATCATGGGCAATAATCCACATGAGGATAGTAATGTGCAGCTGAATACATTCACTGATATCCAGAATGTAGAAAATTGAACAAAGATGGTGGCTCAGAGGAGAGTTCTAACCATTAGAGGTCTGCTGGATCTGAAAGGTAATATGAGGGTAGGAAGCATGGTATAGTGTTGGCCATTCACACTGCTTCCTTGGAGCCCAAACAATGCCCACTCTCTTATTGTTCATTACAATCTGTATTTTCTCTATGACCACCTTCCCCTCCTCCAGATTTATTATGACCTACCTAACATCACCTTAGATGCACAATTCCACTGATTCCAATCACAGGGCATGGGAACATGGTGCAGAGTATGACTCATTTTCTGTATGACTTTGTTGGCTTTTTCTGTATGATTATACACAGGGTAGCCACGTTTATCCATAGCCAGAGTCTGAGCATAAATGATGTGGGAGATAAGGCCTTGTGCCCGGTAATCAGGCACTGTGCCTGCCATTCGCATTTCTCCAGTTTGGTCCATCAGAGTCCAGGACACAGGAGTTCCTTCAGGTCCCAGAAGACATGAGCTAGGAAAGATCCGGATACAGCGCTCAATGAATCTCTGGCTTCTCTCATTGCCACCAAACTGCCAGAATTTATCCACCAAGGGAGCATGGGTAACATCCAGTGATGAGAGTTTAAACATTTCTTGGTCGCTGAGGGGAAAAAAAGAAAAAGAGCAGCCCTAAATATCATATACAGTGTGAAATATTTGCCCCTCCTCACACAGTCTATTGTGAGGCATGAGCACCAGTAGTGGTGTGCATCAGCTCGGCACTGTCTGGCTAGCCTTGTGAGAGTGGGCAGCTAACCTAACTTAATGCCCTTCTGCTTGCATGTTATCCTCTTTAGAAGGGATGGCTAATAGCCATTTTTATAAAAGACAGAAATTAATGTTATAAAAGGTTTTGTCTTACAAATACCTAGGACAGTACCACAAAAGCAATTAAATCTTTATAAAACTTCTGTGCTGTTCTCAACATTGCTGTGACCCACTTACCTCCAACAGGAAATGGAGCAGATGACATCATAAGGATAGGGAACATGGACAAATAGAGAATAAGTACTCAAAAACACATACGAGCAATCAGCAAAGCAAGACTTTAGGATCATGAAATCATGTATATCTGTGAGTGTGAGACTGTGTGTGTGTGTGTGTGTGTGTGTGTGTGTGTATGTGTAGATGTTGGGAGATTTTCTCAGTCTTGCTTAGCCTCTCTCACTAAAGTTGGAGTTCATCAATTCATTAGCCTTCCAGTGATCCTGGGTGATAGTTTTTACTCCACCACAGCAGCACTGGGAAAACCAGCACACTACCACATCTGGCTTTCCATGCATATTCTAGGGAATCTCAACTCAAATTTTCAGAATTGCATATCAGATACTTTAACAGACTAAGCCTTCTCCCCCAAACCTCATATCATGAAACTTTCAATACTGGTTTCTGAGTCCTTTGCCATATTGAATACAAGGCAAAGAAAAACAACATGGTATATAGACAGCTCCTTCTATGTATATTAAAGGGAGAAGACTCCCACGGTGAGGTAAATACTCAGGATGCATAACTAGAAGGTCCAGACTCTGGTCACAGTAACATCCTTCATCATCCTCATGGTGAGCAAGCCACTCCACCATACGAGCCTACTTTCACTTGTGAACCATAAAATAAGTCAGAGATATCCTGACTATTCCCTGAGAAACAGACCCAGTGCTACTCTGAGTGAGAAGGTGCTCTCTAGACTGCAATGCCCTCCACAGTGTGAGTAAAGTTCTTCAGGCACACTGAACCACCGGGCCTATAGGACTGAGCATCTGTACATCAAGTTCCTATCATCAGATTTCAGTGCTGCTCTGTGCTATTCTAGAAACCAACAGGGAAAATACATACTTTGCCCAAATGTTTTTAATTGGAAATCATTTTCTCTGTGAAGTAGATTGATTAAACACTTATTTATTAAGAACCAACATCAACTGACATGCTAACATGGAAAGGGGAAAAGCTCATGAGGGTATACCTTTAAAGAACTACAGGTAACCAGGCATGGAAGCTGCATAGTTTTAATCTCAGAACTTGAGAGGCAGAGGCACGGAGGGCAACTGTGAATTTGAGGCCAGCCTTGTCTACAAATTGAGTTCAAGGTAAAGCCAGTACACAAAGAAACCCTGCCTCAAAAAACAAACAAACAAACAAACTGCAGGCAACTAAGGAACGCTAAGAGCAAGAGAGTCTTCCCCAAAAATGACTCTCTTAATAGGAATATCTAATAGCAACTGGTCAGCTCTGAAATCACATACATACAAGCAACACTAAACAGACTGAGCACATTGTGTGTGTGTGTGTGTATGTGTGTGTGTGTGTGTGTGTGTGTGTGTGTGTAATAGTAACAGTTAAAGAAAATGAATCCATAAATTTGAGAAGGAGCAAGTGTAGGAGGAAAGGAGGGAAATTTTTATTATATTGAGTAATTATATTAAGGATCTCTCCCTGAAAAACCCTAAAAAGATTTTTGCTGTTTAAAAATGTTACATTTATTTATTTATTGTTAGCGTCACATATGTGGAGGTCAGAGGACAAGTTGTGACCTCCTTCCACCATGTTGGTCATCAGCTTCGCAGCACATGCCTTTGCTGACATGTCTTACTTGAAACCCTTGTCCTTGAGGAATTCTGAATATTGTGTGGCTTCTAGCAACGTGCAGGTAGATATATTTAAAAATAAGCTGTTTATAGCTAATGAAAATACAATAAAAGTCTTGGAAAGGAATTCAAGGAGCATACCTAAACATAGTAAAAGCAATATACAGCAAACCAGTGGCCAACATCAAACTAAATGGAGAGAAACTCAAAGCAATCCCACTAAAATCAGGGACTAGACAAGGCTGCCCTCTCCCTATCTATTCAATATAGTACTTGAAGTTCTAGCTAGAACAATTAGACAACAAAAGGAGGTCAAAGGGATACAAATTGGAAAGGAAGAAATCAAAATATCACTATTTGCAGATGATATGATAGTATACTTAAGTGACTCGAAAAACTCCACCAGAGATCTGCTACAGCTGATAAACACCTTCAGCAAAGTGGCCAGATACAAAATTAACTCAAACAAATCAGTAGCCTTCCTATACTCGAATGATAAACAGCCTGAGAAAGAAATTAGGGAAAGGATACCCTTCACAATTGTCACAAGCAATATAAAGTATCTTGGTGTGACTCTAACCAAACATGTGAAAGATTTGTATGACAAGAACTTCAAGTCTCTGAAGAAAGAAATTGAAGAAGTTCTCAGAAGATGGAAAGATCTCCCATGCTCATGGATTGGCAGGATTGATATAGTTAAAATGGCCATCCTGCCAAAAGCAATCTACAGATTCAATGCAATCCCCATCAAAATTCCAACTCAATTCTTCATAGACTTAGAAAGGGCAATTCTCAAATTCATATGGAATAACAAAAAATCCAAGATAGCAAAAACTATTCTCAACAATAAAAGAACTTCTGAGGGAATCAGCCTCTCTGACCTCAAGCTGTACTACAGAGCAGTAATGATAAACACTGCATGGTATTGGTACATTGACAGGCAGGTAGATCAATGGAATAGAGTTGAACACCCAGAAATGAACCCACACACTTACGGTCACTTGATTTTTGACAAAGGAACTAAAACCATCCAGTGGAAAAAAGACAGCATCTTCAACAAATGGTGCTGGTTCAACTGGCGGTCTACATGTAGAAGATTACAAATTGATCCATTCCTGTCTCCCTGTACAAAGCTCAAGTCCAAGTGGATCAAGGACCTCCACATAAAACCAGATACACTAAACCTAGTAGAAGAGAAAGTGGGGAAAATTCTCTAACACATGGGCACAGGGTAAAAGTTCCTGAATAGAACACCAATGGCTTGTGCTCTAAGATCAAGAATCCACAAATGGGACCTCATGAAATTGCAAAGCTTCTGTAAGGCAAAGGACACTGTCAATAGGACAAAACAGCAACCTACAGATTGGGAAAAGATCTTTACCAATCCTCCATCTGATAGATGGCTAATACCCAATATATACAAAGAACTCAAGAAGCTAGACTCCAGAGATCCAAATAATCCTATCAAAAAATGGGAAACAGAGCTAAACACAGAGTTCTCAACTGAGGAAACCTGTAAGGCTGAGAAGCACCTAAAGAAATGTTCAACATCCTTAGTCATCAGGGAAATGCAAATCAAAATAACCCTGAGATTCCACCTCACACCAGTCAGAATGGCTAAGATCAAAAACTCAGGTGACAGCAGATGTTGGTGAGGATGTGGAAAAAGAGGATCACTCCACCATTGTTGGAGGGAATGCAAGCTGGTACGACCTCTCTGGAAATCAGTTTAACAGACCCTCAGAAAAATGAACATAATACTACCTGAGGACCCAGCTATTCCACTCCTGGGCATATACCCAGAAGATATTCCAACATGTAATAAAGACGCATGTTCCACTATGTTCATAGCAGCCATATTTATAATAGCCAGCAGCTGGAATCAACCCCTATGTCTCTCCACAGAGGAATGGATACAGAAAATGTGGTACATTTACACAATGGAATACTACTCAGCTATTAAAAACAATGACTTCATGAAATTTGCAGGCAAATGGATGGAACTTGAAAATATCATCCTGAGAGAGGTAACACAGTCACAAAAGAATGAACATGGTATGTACTCACTGATAAGTGGATATTAGCCCAAAAGTTCAGAATACCCAAGAGTCACTTCACAGCAACCATAGGACTGAGGGTGAGGTCCCAGATGGAGGAGTTGGAGAAGGGATTGAATGAACTGAGGGAGTTGGTAGCCCCATGGAGGGAGCAGCAGTGTCAACTGGCCTGACTCCTCGATGCTCCTGGAGACTGGATCACCAACCAAGGAATACACATGGAGGGACCCATTATGCTGGCCACATATGTGGCAGAGGAGGGTCTTCTTAGCCATCAGGAGGAGAGGCCCTTAGGCCGGAGGGTGATAGATGCCCCAATATAGGAGAATGCCAGGGAGGGAAGACAGGTGGGTGAGTGGGTGGGGGAATACCCCCATAGAGGCAGGGGGAGGGGAGCAGGAATAGGGAGGTTCCAAAGGGGAGATCTGGAAAGGGGGAAACATTTGAAATGTAAATAAAGTATCAAAAAGAAAAAAGAAAGAAAATACAATAAAGGGAATAAAAAGTCTCATAAATAATCATATCTTTTGATGGGGTTCTTCTCTGGAAAGAAATTATAATGGAAATAAAACAAGACTATGAGAAACAATGGCAAGAGAGAGAGAGAGAGAGAGAGAGAGAGAGAAAGAGAGAGAGGAAAATGTATGAATATTGGAAGGAAGGGCATTTCATACAAGCAAAAAGCAAATGCACTTTTCCAGAGGCATATGTGAACAAATGAGGATCAGGTTGCAGAAGGACAGTGCTTCTGGTGGGAGGGGGATAGGTGTCCAACAAGGGATGAGTCCATGTCTTATGGGGACCAAAGTGAGTTTGAACTTCATCAAACTGTACTGAGAATTAATTAGTGATAGGACTAGGGAATAGTTCAGTCAATTAAGTGCTTGCTACACAGAGAACATGGGGTCCTCAGTCTGATCCCCAGACCCCATGTATTTTTTAAACTGGGTATAAAAGTACAAGTCTGTAACCATAGCTCTGGGGAACTTAAGACCAGTTGCATTTCTGGATCTGGGTGGCCAGACAGCCTATCTGAAACAAATGAATCCCAGTAAATGTCCTCGTCTCAAAAAAACAAAGAAACAAATCCACAAGCTGGATGATGTTAAGAGAAACAACACTTGAAGTTGTCCCTTTGACTCCAGATGTGTGTACACATACTTACAAACATATCAGCACACACATATGCACAGAGCAAAAATAATCCTGAAAATAAAGAACTGTTAAAACCCCAAAACAATTAATTTTTTTGTGGCATTTGAAGAGACAGATCATACCATCTGTGATATTTTATTTTTAAAAAATACAGTCATGTTGGAAATGGGCTATGTAGGTAGAGAAGTTAGGGAGCTACATTTGTGAGAGATCTGGGTGGAACAAAGCATTTTCAATCTAACTCACATAGCCCGGGGTTTGCCAGATTTATGATCTAAGTACTCTGTATCCTCCACCAGGAAAGGAACCAGTTTCTTTGCTGTCTCTGGCATCATGTAGAGAATGCACTGTGTTCTCTTGACCTTGACCATCTTACCAGCCGCAAGGCCCATTATTGCTTCATTTAGGCTGGATTGTGAACCTAGGAGGGAGTGAAACAGGCAGTAAGTAACTGTCCATGTAGGTCAAAGAAGTGGTCCAAAGATGTATACAAGATTTAATCAGAAAACTTTGCCTTAATTGTAACTCCTGTATGTCCATTCCCAAGGTTATTTCCTAGACATGCTTTCTCTTAGGTACAGCAGAATACTAAAAATTCTCACTATGTCTCCATGAACAGAAGAAGCATATTTAAATAATAGCCAATCTTGTTTGAAGATGTTATATGCCCAAGCATTGATCTCCTGCCTCACTTAATCCTATAATTGATTCTGCATTTTAGAAACTTTTAGTATCAGAATATTTTTACATATGTAGACACTATGTAATGGAAAGGTCATTTGTTCAAGAAGCACAACGAGGAGGCAGAACCAGGAAGTTCCCTGTGACTTTTACTTCAGAGGGCATGTGTATAACCATATTGGATATAAACCTTGGTAACCTGGCAGGTACTCTGTGTCACAATAAACTGCCATTCTTGTGCCAGAAACATGCAGAGGCCAAGCCCTGTCTCCCATCTAGTTGTCCTCAGGGCTCCTGAATACAACTTCAAAATGCATTCAGTTAACCAAAAACTACCTAGTTCACTGTTTCTTCTATCAATGCCATAGACTTCAATCTTTGAAAGTGATTCCACTGTAGAGGTGATGGAAGACAGACCAAGGAATGCTCATTAGGTTGGGATTTGGAAGTTTGCAGAAATTAAAAAGGTTGCAGAGTGAGGTGCCAGGATAGAGAGTAATCCTACAGATGTACACACAGAGGGTCCCAGCAGCAAGCACACAGTCCAGTCCCCTTACTTTGAATCTGCAGATGTTGTTTCCAGTTGATGACATCTGGCATGCCAAGGAATTCCAAACAGTGCTTAGGATCTTTAGAATAGATCTGGTAAGTGTTGGTGTGGTGATCAAGGTCATCTGCCATCTCCTATTTGGTTGGGCAATATTGAATAAATAATATTTATTGTATCATGTAATTTCAACATTTTAAAAGTTTCATTACACTCTTTGTCCTATTATTTTTTTAATAATTAAAATTCAGATATATATGTATAATTCATTTAGTCATATTCATGCTACTCCATCACTCCAACTCCTCCAGACCCCTCTTGATATATCTCCTCTCCAACTTTACATTTATTTTTAAATCACCATTGAATCCTGTTAGTGCTGTCCAGATGCATATGGATGTGGAATCACCTCCAAGAACTGCCTTCCCTCAGTAGCCATTAGCTTCAGCCAGGGTTGGACCTGCTTTCCTATCCTTGCTGAAAATTTCAAACTCATGAATCAAACCTAAACAGTGATGTTTTCCTCCCATGCCAGCACTACTCCTCAATTATTAATATCCCCAAAGCAAGTCAAAATTCCACTCAATTTATGGGAATTTTTGAAATAAACTTTATTTCATTTTATATATACGTAACATTGTGATTTAAAACCAATTAAGGATGGCTTATGAAACATTCTTCCCTAAGTTAGTAATACTCAGGAAAAAGAAGAAAAGTGAGAATGTCAAAGGCCTTGTAAGAACAAGTCTTCTTGTTCTGAAGAACCTCAAAACAATTGTGCATTTCTATTTATCACTGTGTGTACAGCATGTTTGTGCAGGAATGTGGAGTGTGGATGGAGGTCAAGGGCATCTTTGAGGGCCAGTTTGCACCTTCCACATTGAGACAGGGACTTTTGTTTGCCAATGCCAATGCAAGTCTAGCTGCCTGTCAAACTCCAGAAATTTCCCTGTCTCCCAAGCTTCACCTCTCTGTAAGCATGCTGGGATTACATGCATGCACTGCTATGTAGAGCTTTATGGAGCTTCTAAGGATCTGAACCCAGGCCCTCAAACTGGCACTGAAACGTTTTACCCCTTGAGCCTTCTCTCCAGCCCATGCACATATTTTTAACATGACAATATTAAAATTGACAAGATGATCTTGTATTTGGATTTTTGTATATTCATATTAAAGCCATACAAAAGTAAAATATAATATCTTTAAACTGTAAAGCACAAAGCATCATTTTTCAGAAAAATGGATATTTCTGGTAAAATCATAACATAATTTGTTCAAAAAGCTCTTCTCAAAGTTTATAAGTGAGAACTGGGATTTTTTTGTACCTAAAGGAAGGGACTGAAGGACAAATATTCAGGTAGGGCAAGCTGGCCCAAAAATATTGCACACAAATGCCCGTGCAGCTAGGCAATCTTATCAACACATTTGAAAAACAAATATTATTCTATTTTATATTTTGAGTTAATTTAAATTTACTTTCTATTGTATGCTGTTTGGTGAGGTTTTTTAAAAACAATAAGTGTTATTGTATATGTTTAAGGTACATGTGATATTATAAAAATACACATATAGTAACAATGATGATAATAATAATAATACATATTTACTATTATACTAAAGTCAATTACCAGACTTATTGTCTCACATAATTATTATTCTTTCATTGGAAATAGTAGCAAGAAATTAACTAACTTAGCAGAAAATACAGTAAAATTTCATGTTGCACATTGAATCTTTGAGCCTCTTTGATGCCCTATGCCTGTATCTCCTTGTTCACCACCATCAGCTACATAGTTCAGTCACTCTTTTGTTTTCTATACACTTGATTTTTTTAAATTTCACATTAAGTGAGAGTATTTTTTTCTGTGACTGCTCATTTCACTCACCACAATGTCTTCCTGGTTAATCTATATTTTAGAAAACAGTGAGATATCTTTTTTATTCTAAGGAACATTTCATACAAAAATCAGTTCTGTGTATTGATATCTGTGACCATTCATCTATTTGTGGGTTCTAAGGTTATTTCTGCATTTTAGGTAATACAAATACTTCTACAATAAATGTAGTAGTACAGATACTTGCAGTGCTTGCCATCTTTATTTCATTTCTATATGTGCCCAGAAGAAGGATTACTAGGACAAACGACAGATCTACATTTGTGTTGGGGTACTTTCCTCTTATAAGTAGACTGTTAAGAGGGTTTTCCAAAAGAGTAATAAATTCTGTCAAAAATATTTCTCTTCCACTGGCATGGCCATGTGATGCTCCACATCTGCTCATTTGCATATGCTATGCCAGCCTCACAAGATAGTTAATATTTCATCAAATATTGCATTAATATTCCTAGAAAAATGACTAGCAATGTTCTTGCCTTTTATAACTACAAAAGTGATAGTGACCTCATAAAATATATGAAGAAGAATTCAGCTAGGTCTATATTTTATAATAAATAGTAATAAGCTAGGCATGGTGCATAGTGGTGCATGTCTGTAATCCCAGAACTTATGAGGCTGATACCAGAGAAACAAGAATATAGGGACAGGCTGCAATACACAATGAGTTTCAGACCATACTGGGTTAGACAGCAAGATAATATAAAAAATGAGTCCTAGTGCTGATCCTTCTTGAACTGTTTGTAGTACTTAGTAATAAACCATTTGCTGGTATGCTGTGGCTTGTTGTTGTTTATGTTTTTTATTTTTAAATTTTTTTTACATATAATGTATTTTGATATATTGTATATATTTTGTTTGTAGTAATACAATATTCATACAATAGTATGTATTGAATATATTTTACATACAATATATTCTTTCTCTTCCCAGATTTTCCGCACATCCTCACTTTTCTCTCCCCCCCCTCCTCCCTTTCTCTCTCTCCCCCTTTCTCTCTCTCTGTCAATAAAAGCCACACAAGGGGATGAAAATCAAAACAAACAAATGAACAACAACAAAAAAGAGAAAATAATGACCAAAAAAACCCTAAAATCACATAAAACAAAGCAAAACATAGAGTGTGTTTTGTTCTGGGCAAGTACTAGGGCTATGTCCTGCAATGTGGTTGATGTAACATACCATTAGAGAAACTAGCTCTCCCTTTCCCAGGATGTACGAATTGTAAATAGATCCTTGATAAAGGGTGGGACTTTTGTCTGCTTTTCCTTCTCCATGCTGGGGTTTTGTCTGGCTTGAGCTTGTGCAGGTCTTGTATATGCTGTCAGAGTCTCTGTGAGTTCATAGAAGTATCAGCCCTGTTGTGTCTGGAAGACACTGTTTTGGAGGATCATCCACCACCTTTGGCTCTTACAATCTTTATGCTTTCTCTTTGGAAAGAGGTTTGGAGGCTTTCATTGCCTTGGTCAGTTTCTGTTACTGGTCTCTTCAGCCTTTCTATTTGTTTTTCATTCGGTGTTTGTAGGATGTATCTTTCCGAACAGTTTACACCCTTTGTGTCACCCAGCGATGCGCATGGAAATACTCACAGGAATGAGTTTCTCATGTCTCATTTCATTTATGATGTCTGCTGTAGTGTCTTCACTTTCACTTCATTCAAGTGTGTCTTCTCTCTTTTCTTCTTAAACTAGTCAAAATTTGCAAATTTTGTTTATATCTTCAGAAAACAAACTTTTTAAAAAACATTCTCTCAGTGGATTTTGTATTTTCTGGTCTATTTCTTTTCTGATACTTGTTATTTCTTTCCCCCAACCAATTGGGATCTAATGTGTTCTTTTTCTAGTTTCTTGGGATATAATGCTAACTATTTATTTTGGATCATTCTTTTCCAAATAAAATTGCCAGGAACTTCCCCTTACAACTTTTTTTTTTAAAATGTCTATTTTCAGAACAGAATAGTCCAGAATGATTCTAAATATGATTGAAATTTAGTGTGTGGAATATTATAGAGAGTATTTTCACGTGTACTAGAGGAAATTTGTATTCTGCTGTTGTTGGAAGGCAAGTTTGGTGTGTGTTAGGTCTGCTTTGTCTAAACTTTAATCCAAATATAGTGTTCTATGTCATTTTGTGCCTTGTTGATCTGTCTACTCTTTATTGAAGGTAAGGTATTGATGCCTTTTACACATATAGAATTGATATCTATTATTCTTACTTTGTTTGTTAATATTTGCTTTATATGTTCCTAGTGTTCATAAACTACTTTTTTATATCTGTCCATATCCAGTGTATATTTTTCTGAAAGTGAGTGTAATCTCTTGTATGCACCCTATACCTGGGTCATGTATTTTTAATTTTTAAAGTATGTTCTTCATCTTTAGATTGGGACTTTTTATTAAAATGATTTTTGAATTTGAATTCTTCTCTCTCTCATCCATATATATTATATTTGCAATTTCCCTTCTCTCCCTTTTCTCCTCCCCCTCCATGCTCTCCCTACCACCTTCCCTCTCCCCCAGATCCACCCCTCTCTCTGCCTCTCCTCATAAAAGATCAAGCTTCCCAAGGATATCAACCAAACACTGCAAGCTACAATAAGACCAGGCATATACCATCACATCAAGGTTGGACCAGGGAACCCAGTAGGAGAAAAAGGGTTCCACAAGTAGGCAAAAGAGTCAGAGACAGCCATGACCCTCCTTCCACCCACCAGGATTCTCACAAGAACACCAAGCTACTCAACCATAACATATAAGCCAAGGACCTACGTCAGACACCTAAAGGCTCCTGGATCTTTTTTTCTTTAAATTTGAGGATAAAATAAGAGCTTATTACTGACATTTTAAAACTTCTTTCTTCCTTTTTTTTTTTTTTTGACCTCATGTTCTTTTCTTCATTTTTTATCTCTCTTTGTGTTTTTTCAATTTAGAGTCTGTGTGCTAATCTTGCTTCTGTCTACAAGGGATCTCTGGCATCATCAGGGGTCATCTTTGTTCCTTTGGAGCCTGCAAATTTCCAGGTTCATGTTAGACATACAGCAATTGTAAACTTAGAGTCGTATTCATTCCACGATATAACTTACCTGCTCCTGAGGACGGACAACCACTGTATTAAAATCAGGCCACTTGTCCACCAGAGCCTTGAGCTTGAATGGGTTTCCCTGGTTCATGTGGAAGACAGTCCCATAAACCTAAATATTTCAACCACTGAATAGTCAGTTCATTACAAAGGACCAGTAAAAGCCTTGCTTTTGATACCAGAATGATGTTGATTTCTATGAAACTAATGGGTGGAAATCATACAATATCTAGTTCAGTCTCCAAGCAATATTTTATTATTCCAAAGTAAATAGAATTTTCAAACAAAATCATGAGACTATTGTAATAGTTAATAAAATTAAATTAAATTAGTAATAACTTAGTCTCACATCATTCAGTTTTTCCTATAAGTTTCTATTTTCTACTATATAAATTATGCCCATATAAAATTATAAACAATAGATTTTCCTAATGTGTATGAATTTCACAATAATATACAAAGACACAGTTTCATGACAATAAGCAGAAATTTACAAAGTTTTCCTTAATTGCCTAATATTTGACATTTAGGATGAGTTGCAGTTGACATGTATGTTAAACTATTCAATATTCACTGTCTCGAAAGAGACTCTGTTTCTAGCTACAATACATGCATCTTTCTGCTACTTGAGACTTTAGTAATATTGATTAAAAACAACTACAAAAATATTTACTTCTCAACCCTACTCATTTTGTCTGCAAGCACACTGCCTCCTGATGTTATTGAACTTCTGCAATATGGCCCAAAGAATTATTTTGGCCAAAGAATTTAAACCTGGATCATATGCTATGTCATTTTGATAGATACCTTTCCTGTCTAATCAGAAGGAACAGTGACTTGGGATTGCAGAAAACTCATGTGGCTTAGTCTATGAATGACAGCTATGCAGGTTGTTAGAGAGGCTGAGAAAGTAAATAGAATACTATGCTATTCACATTTTGCGTCCTCACACTCAGTGTAATGTTGTACTAAATATATCTTCTTCCTGTTGTCCAGAAGAATCCAGATACAGCAGTAGTTAACAAATGAAAATGTAAAACAACAGGAGTCTCTACTTAATGCTTTGGGAAGTTGATGTTTGGTGGGGATTTTTAGCTTTTTGTTTGCTTTGTTTTGTTTTGTGCTATTGTAAGTGGTACTTATTTTAAATTTTGGATTCTAATTATTCATTAATTGCTAATGTATACAAATAAAATTGAGTTATAGTACTTGTATATTGATCTTGAATCCTTTAACCTTGTTAAATTTAAGTCCAGAAAATTGTTTTGTGGAATCTTTAGATGACCATGACCGCTGTGAACACACTATATTTTACTTTCTCCCTCCCCAGTAGGTATTACTGTAATTTCTTTTTCTTGACCTATATGATGGTTAGGTCACCAGTGTTTCATTACATAAGATTAATGAGAATGGATAACATTGCTTAGTTATCCGTCTTAAACAAAAGTATTTCATTTCTTTGCTATATAGAGAGATCTTAACTGTACATCATGCCTGCATTCTTTTTGTCAACTTCAACAAATTCCCTTTCTTCCTAGTTTGCTGAGTTTCATATTCATTGACACTATTATATTTGTCGCATTTTTTCTTTACCTATTAGTAAAGATCACGCTAGGTGCAGTGGTGTACACCGGTAATCTAGGCACTCGAGAGATGAGTTAAAGGCCAGCTTGGATTACTTGGTGATATCTTGTCTCACCCAGTCATGGAGGATAATGTCAGTAATTGCAGCATTTTAGAGTCTGAAACAGAGAACGGCCATGAGTTTGAGGCCATTGTAAATTACTTGTAAATTGTAGACAGTCTGGGCTACATTGTGAAATTCTGTCTCATAAAACAAACAAAAAATAATCATATGATTTTTATTCAGTAGTATATTGACATGGAGATTTGTATTGATTAAGCATGAATCAATCTATTATTTAAATATATCTTGATATCTTGATATCTTGATAGTATTTTCGAGGACTTTTGTATTTACATTAATGATGAATATAGATCTATAGTTTTCTATTGATATACAATTTTGGTTTTGTTATCAGGGTAACTCTGACTTCCTAAAATGAATTTGGAAGTACTCCCTCCTCTGTTACATGCTGACTAATGTTCTGTGTGGCTGTTATTATTTATTTCTTATGTATGTTATATAAATGTGCAGTGAAGCCATCTAGAGAAAGCATTTCCTTTGTTACAATGTTTTCATATATATATGTAGGACTATTGAGATTGTATATTCTTCTTTAACAAACTTTGTTAATTTGTGCTTATCACAAAACAACAGCATATCTGAAATCTATGAGTTCAATCTCAATCACACAACATCCCTGTTATGTTTATAATGTTCATTGGTTGTTTAGTGATGCTTCATGTTTCATTATTCATTCAAGAGATGTTTATCTTCTATATCCTAGGTCAGTTTGGTTATAACATTATTTTCTTAAGTTTTTTTTTATCATTCAGATTCATTTCTTTCTGTTTGAACGTATATTTTTATTTCCTTTTATGGTTTGCTTTTCCCTGCTTGCTAGTTTTATTTGTTCTATATTTTTTCTAGTTTCTGGGGTAGAAACAAACAAAGGACTTGAGATCAATCTTATGGTTTTAATAAAAAAGTTAAGGCAATATATTTCCCACTAATCAATGCTTCAGTTGCTGATGTACCTCCATTTGTTATTCAATTAACTTAGTCTAAATTTTCCTTTCGACTTTAAGCATAGTTTGTTATTGTTTTAATCATTTGCAGAAAATGTCCATGTACAATTTTCAATTTTAACTTTAGTTCCTTGTGAGTGTATTTATGTACATGTGTGTATGAATGTGTGTGTGTGGTATGTGCATGCAGATATGTCTGCAGAGGTGAGAGAGCTGGAAGAGGACATTGAGTGTGCTGTACTATTATTCTCTACCTTGTCCCCTTGAGACAGGGTCTCTCATTGAAGTAAAGCTAGCAATTAGTAAGTCCTTGTCATCCTCCTGCTTCGACAGCACAGAGCACTGGTGATATAGGTGTACATGGCCATGCCTGAGCTTTTAGTTGAGTGTTAGGGATTCTCTATACCTATTCTTACACACATAAAGAAAGCACTTTATTCACTGATCCATCAGCACAGACCCCAAGTTCCATTACTTCTAAGAACACATTTAATATGATTTGCATAATTTTAAATTCCTAGTGTGGGGGGGGGGATTTGTCTTAGACAACATACTATGAATACTTGAATAGGATGGGGATTCTGCTGTTGTTAAAGAAAGTATTCTTTAAGTGGCAGCTGTTACAGTGAGTTCCTAATATTTCTTGGGTCTTCACTCTGTTTATAGCATCTCCATCACATTTATAAATGATGGAAGGAAGAGTATTACCCTTAATTTTACTTATAGGTTTATTTTCCTTTCAGTTTTACCAGTTTTGTTCTCATGCTCTGAGCCTTCATTTCTCTGAGTGTAATTTCCAGCTGGTTTTATGTCCTCTGGATAAATTAACATCTTCACTGTAATACAAAGATATTCCTTATCCCTAGTAATATTATAGTTCATATGTAATATACTTAAATAGTTATAGGGAAAGTTATCTTCTACAAAGTTATTGATACATCCCTAAAACATATTTTCTTGCTCAACCCAAATTATAAGTAATCCTTTGAGAATTTGCAAAACAGGAATTGATTTATTAGTTTCGAGAAAGAATCATATGATTAACCTCTTGTCAGACATGTGATCAGTTAGGAAAATATTAAACATTAATGAACTTGCTTTTGTCAACTTGCAACTCTGAGAAACATCCAGTGTTATATAAAACAATTCCTGTGTGAGTACAAGGGAATATCCTTGAGTCAGCAAAGATCATCTAGATCAAATCACATTGTCATTCACTATGATGTGGTCTTGCTCTGTCACAAAAGAGCTTTATTTTCTCTTTAGTTAAATGTGTACAGCATGCTTGCCTTGCTTTGGGGTGACATCAACTAAATTTTAGGCCACAAAATCAATACCTGACACAGAACACAGCTCAGTAAATCTTCCTTCCCTTTCCCACCTTTTTTCTTAGGCACCTAATAGTCCATTTCCCTGAGAATGTTCCACATTTACCTTTAAGGACTCAGGAAGGTATTTCCTTAAGGAGCTCTCCAACATCTGCAGCATCTGTGAACTTCGCAAATGGAGCATCTTGATAGCTACCTTATCCTAAAACAAGAATTAAGAAATGTTAAAGATATCTGCTGTGAGATAGTGTCTTTTATGTATGTGGTGATAGGAATAAGAATGACCACCTTAGACTCATACTTTTGAATACTTAGTCATTAGAGAGTAGCACTTTTTAGAAGGATTATGAGGTATAGCCTTATTTGGACGAAGTATGCCACTGGGGCTTTGAGGCTTTGGAAACCCAAGCCAAGCCTAGTGGCTTAATCTTACAGTCCCTGCTGCCTGTGGATCTGGTTGTAGAACTCTCAGCTACTTCTCCAGACACAATTGGCAGGTCTATTTCATAATTTGAAGTTGATTCCTTCTGTTTCATAGATGCCTCCTCTACTAAACTTCTCACTATGTGGAAGAAAGGACAGGTACCTTTGTCTGAAGTGTTCATGAACACCATGATGTCATGCTCCCTGCCATGACGACAGTAAGCTAAAGTTTGGAAATTGTAAGCAAGCTCCAATTAAATGTTTTCTTTTATAAGAGTTTCCATGGTCATGGTGTCCCTTCACAGCAACAGAACACTGACTAAGACAATATATGAAGCTATACCTAGGAAGCTATACCTAGGAAATCCCAACAATATGGTTGCCAAAACAAGACCTAAAAAAGATGGCAATGTCAACAGACATGCCAGTGTGACTGGAGGAACTCTCACAAGGAGTCTCCCTAGATGAAGCTCTACAGATGATCAATGGCTGATGAGAAAGAAGGAATCAGTCTTCTGCAATAATGAGCCCCCTGAGTAGGTTACCCAATCTCAAGAAGTCAGCCTTACACAAATGTGAACAACACTAAACAAATGCAGAAGGTTGTGTTTATAAATTTCCGTATAATATGGTCAAGTCTGTGCATATACTTAATAATAATAAAGAGTAAGAGAGCATGAATTTGAGAAAGAGTTGGTGTGGGGCCCAGGAGCATGGGAAGAAGGAAGGGGAGAAGAAATTATGTAAACATAGTACTCATATAAGCAAGTTTCGAAAAGTTCAAAACAAAAAATCAAAGAATGAGAATAGCTGGAAGACATGCAGACACAATGGGCAGTTCTAGTTCATAATGAGCTATATTCCTACTGTTTCATGGGTATCTTCTCTACTAAACTTCCCACTACATGGAAGAAGTGACAAGTACTTCTGTCTTACATGATCCTGAGCATCATTTTTCAAACTTCAAAAGTATTTCTGAAGTTTTTGCTTTCATTTTTGTACCATCTATAATTCTAGCAATAAAGGATATAGGAAGTTAACAGATCTATGCTCAAAGCATATATGAGCAACTTTTACTTTGTGTGTGTGTGTGTGTGTGTGTGTGTGTGTGTGTGTTTATATGCATGATAAGCAAGTACCAGATACATATACTGATTATTCCATTGAGTGACTCTTCTACACAAACACTTATGTATTTGAAGCAAACTTAAAAGGATTAAGATGGGAAGGGTTACTGTGTCACTGGCACATGGTAAATGAGGTCATTTTAAACAAGGTAGTAGCCTTTAAGTCTATAGCAAAGTACTCAGCTCTATGCTTGCTTGCAATCTTCTGCCTAACTTATTACCTAAATGAATTAAATCTTTTCTTGATATAACAACAAAAATGAAAATCAAAAAGTGTTTTCTCTGAGCCCTTCCATACAGATTATAATGATGCTATAGTGAACCATTAACAGAGTTGATTGTCTTAGAAATTTATGTAGAGATAAATAGATCAATAGGTGGATGGATGGATGGATAGATGGATGGATGGATGGATGGATGGATGGGTAGATGGATAGATGGAAAGATGGATGGAAGGTAAATAGATAGATGATTCACGGATGATAGATAGAAGATAGATAGGAATAGATAATAGCAGCTATATTAGGGATAGATAGATAGATAGATATTCTTTAACCTTGATACATTTCTTTTCTACATAGAAAGATTATCAATAATTAAAGTATGGTAAAACTCACCAATTTTCAGTGAATCATTTTAAGACTTTTGGTAAATATCTACATTTGTATAATTAGCACTATAATGATAATGCAGACCATTTCCATACTATCAAAATGCTCATTTCATTTTTTATCAATCTCTTTATCTGACTCTCTGGCCTAAGAAATCATCAGTAGTTTTTTGTCTCTAAAATTCTCCTACAACAATATGTCAGTTAAATGGAATTATATAATATATATTTATATATTAAATCTATATTAGGATTGTGTTGTATTTTTCAATATATGGTGTATTAGAATATATTTTGACACTTTTTAAGTCATCAAATGCAATTTTTTTTATATTTCAGCAGTACATTTATCAGTGGATAGTATGAATGTATGTATGAATCAGAGTTTATCTTTTAATCTTCATAAAGGACACTTGGTCTGTTACAGTCTATAGGCAGTTATTAGTAAGATTACCATGCTAGCAAATGTACACATTCATGAGATCACCTTTTATTTCTAGAGCTACATTGTACATATTTGACTTTGTAACTAAGTACTTATCTTTTGTCCAAAGTGAATGCACAACCTTATAAAATAATTTTATAATGCAAGAGTCTAATTGGCATTTCTCCAAAATAATCAATGCGTGTCTATGCATTCATAATCAGGAACCATTAATAAAGTAGTCTAAAGCTTCAGCTCTTCACAGTAAAACACACAAGGCTCATTACAGTTAAGGCCAACATATATTTCAACAGATCAACTTTTCAAGGGATTGGATATGCTGAATTGTACCAAACACTGCGACTCAGCAGAAAAAATGGTTTTAGAAATCCTCACAAGGGTCCAGGTTAGATGCCTCTGCTGCTCCTCTTGGAAGACCAATAGAATCAACTAACCTGGACTCTTGAGGCTCTTAGAAATTGAACCACAAACCAAAGAACATACACAGGCTGGACCTAGGCCTCCCCGCACATATGTAAGTATGTGCAGCTTGGTCTTTATGTGGGTCCTGAACAACTGGAGTAGCAGCTATCTCAAAAGCTGTTGCCTGTCTTTGGGATATTTTCTTCTAGTGGGGACTGCCTTGTCTGGCCTCAGTGGGAGAGGGTGAGCCTAGCCTCACAGACTTGATATGCCTGGCTGGAGAGACCCTGGAGGACCCCACCTGCTCAGAGAAGAGGAGAGGGGGATGGGAGAAAGATTGTGGGATTGGGTGACCAGGAGGGAAGTTGTGACCAGATTATAAAGTGAATAAGTAAAAGAAATTTAAAAAGTTAATACTATATGCATATATATATATATATATATATATATGTCTTTTAATCCCCATGGTCTTAAACCTCTGAGGAGAAGAATCAAACAAAAGTCACACAGATTAATGCATGAAATGATCATACACGATCTCCCTTCCCACCCACATACACCTGCATTATGCTGAAATTTAAAGGAGACAAATCCAAGAGATGTGGAGATAGGATGTGCATGGTGCCACCTTTGCTAGTACTTTGTACAACTTTGTCTTATGAGCAAATTCATAATTGCCCATGTTTCCCTTCTCTTTACATCACATCATTTGTATGTTGTAAAGTAACTTCTTATCTTATCTCTGTCAAAAAATAAAGAAAGGAAGCAAGCAAGCAAGAGAAATCCTCACAGCCCAATTTGTATTTGAAAAACAGCACAATATAAGGACTATCCTTCCCTGAGTCAAGTGGGTCTCCATGTGCTCTCCATGCTCGTCCAGGACAGACCCTCCAAAAACCTCATTTTTTGCTTCAAAAATGATGAGCTGAATTCATTAACCAATTAGAAACTAATTATTAACCAAATGGGTCAAATTCTCTCCTTCCCCTCTGAACATACAACACCCCTTCCCCTAGCAGCTTCCAACGAAATAGGCAGAGCTCAGGGGGAAAAGGTTTTCTGATCTATAATGGATGTGACTGCACTTTCCATGACCCTGAACAAAGTTCTCTGTGGCTCTGCTGATTTCTTTTTATACACAGCTGAACTTTATCCCCATGAATATGTAAGAACAAAGTTTGTGTTAACCAACTTGACCCAACTTCAGTTAATTTACCCTCATCACCTGACTGAACTTTGATCCACTCTCAGTCTGAACCAACACTCTCAGACAGAAGCCTCCTTTTTGCCATGAGGACTCTCCATAGGCTTGCTTTGAAGAAAACAAGAGACTAACTGCATAAGAGGACAGACCTCTTCCCTACATCCCACACATTTGCAGGGTCTGAGATGTCTCTATTACAATTGTCCCTTCCTCCTGTTGTGCAATAATCATGTACATAAAAATTCTCCTCTTCTAATCCTCTGTAAAAAAAAATTGCTTCAGCCTCATTAAATGTTTACTTTGTGACTAGCATGAGAACCCAATGTCTATATGTTTATGCATTCATCCTTTCACATAATGAATCATGGATGAGTACCAACTGTTTTTGGCATGAGTTAATATTATTATTATTATTATTATTATTATTATTATTATTATTACTACTATTTAATCTTTTTTAACAGTCCAGTCATTTATCCCCCTCCCTGTCTGCCCTACCACAGTTCCCCATTCCATTCCTCCCCCCATCCCCATCTCCAAGAGGATGCCCCCACCCCATCAGACCTCCCCACTCCTTGGGGTCTCAAGTCTCTCAAGAGTTAGATGTATCTTCTCTCACTGAGGCCAGACCAGACAGTTCTCTGCTGTATATGTGTCAGGGCCTTATATTAGCTAGTGTACACTGTCTGGTTGGTGGTTCAGTGTCTGAGAGCTCTTGGGGATCCAGGTTAGTTGACACTACTGGTTTTCCTATGGGGTCACTCTCCTCCTTAGCTTCTTTCAGCCTTTCCCCTAATTCAACCACAGGGGTCCCTGTGGTTGGGTCCATTGCTTGGGTGTAAGTATCTTCATCTGACTCTTTCAGCTGCTTGTTGGGTCTCTCAGAGGGCAGCCATGCTATGCTCCTGTCTCTAAGCATACCATAGCATTATTAATAGTGCCTTGGAGCTATCCCCTTGAGCTGGATCCTGATTTGGGCCTGTCACTGGACATCCTTTCCCTCAGTCTCTTCTCCATTTTTGTCCCTTCCAGTTCTTTGAGACAGGGACAATTCTGGGTCAGAGTTTTTGACTGTGGGATTGCAACCCAATCCCTCTACTTGATGCCCTGTCTTTTTTACTGGAGGTAGGTCCCTCCCTCTGGGTCCTGAGCATCTCTCATTTCTCAAGTCTCTGGGACATTGGCACGGGGGAGGGGGTTCCTAAACAGAACTCCAATGGCTCAGGCTCTAAGATCAAGGATTGATAAATGGGATCTCATGAAACTGAAAAGCTTCTGTAAGGCAAAGGACATAGTTAATAGGACAAATTGACAACCTACAGTTTGGGAAAAAAAATCTTCGATAACCCCATATCCAATAGAGGGCTAATATCCAAAATATATAAAGAACCCAAGAAGGTAACCTCCAAAAAACCCAAACAACCCAATCAAAAAATGGGCTTTAGAACTAAACAGAGAATTCTCAACTGAAGAAACTCCAATGGATGAGAAGCACCTAGAGAAATGTTCAAAGTCCTTAGTGATCAGGGAAATGCAAATCAAAATGACCCTGAGATTTCACCTTACACCAATCAGAATGTCTAAGATCAAAACCTCAGGTGACAACACATGTTGTTGAGAATGTGGAGGAAGAGGAACACTCCTCCATTGCTGGTGGGAATGCAAACTGGTACAACCACTCTGGAAATCATGGAAATAGATCTACCTAAAGACCCAGCTATACCACTCTTGGGCATATACCCAAAAGATGCCCCACCATGCCACAGGGCACATAATCCATTATGTTCATAGCAGCCTTATTTGTGATAAGCAGAAGCTGGAAACAACCCAGATGTCCCACAATGGAAGAATGGATACAAAAGATGTGGTTCATTTACACAATGGAATACTACTCAGCTATTAAGAATGAGGACATCCTGAGTTTTGCAAGCAAACAGATGGAACTAGAAAATATCATTCTGAGTGTGGTAACTCAGACCCAAAAGGACATGCATGGTATGGACTCAGTAATAAGTGGATATTAGCCAAAAAAGTACAGAATACCCAGGATACAATCCACAGAACTCAAGAAGGTTAACAAGCTGAAGAGCCCAAGTGAGGATGCCTCAGTCCCACTTGGGAGGGAGAAGAAAGCAATCACAGGAGAGGAGAGAGAAGGAGGGACTTGGGTGGGAAAGGTGACAGGGAAGGGAAGAGGGGAACATGATCAGGTATTGGGAGGGACAGGACTGAAGCCCTGAGGGCCAGCAGAACGGATCGAAACAGGCAACCTCAGGAGGTAGGAGGTGGGGGACACTCTAGAATGTACCAGAGACCTAGAAGGTGAGAGGTTCTCAGGACTCAAAGGGGAGACCTTAGATGAAATACCCTACAGTGAGGAGAGGGAACTTGTAGAGTCCACCTTCAGTAGAAAGACAGGGCATCAAGTGGAGGGATGGGGTTGGCAACCCACAGTCAAAAACCCTGACCCAGAATTGTTCCTGTCTGAAAGAACTGCAGGAACAAATATGGAGAAAAGCCTGAAGAAAAGGAAGTCCAGTGACAGGCCCAAATTGAGATCCAGCTCAGGGGGAGGCCCCAAGGCCTGACATTATTACTGATGCTATGGTATGCTTACAAACAGGGCCCTATCATGACTGCCCTCCAAAAAGCCCAACAAGCAGCTGAAAGAGTCAGATGCAGATACTTACACCCTACTACAGAAGAGGTTGTGTGTATGTCTGTGTCAGTGCCTATGGAGACCAGAGATTGATGTTGAGTATCTTCTGAACTTTTTCTCAATCTTATTTTCTCTCTCCCTCTCCCTCTTCCTCTCCCTCTCTCTCTCTCTGTGTATGTGTGTGTTTGTATGCATGAGCACACATGTGGGTATAGCGTTTATGTATATGCTCACATTCACATTTGTGTTTGTGTATTTGTGTGAGTAAAAGTGCCTGTGAAGACCAGACAACAATCTTATTTGAGGCAGGGTTTCTTGCTTCTTCCTGTTGCATCTGCCAGGCCAGCTTTGTGAGCTTCCAGGGTTTTGTCCATTGGCATGCTAGGATTTCAACTGCTCTGTGAATTCTAGGGATCTGAACTCTGGTCTTCATGGTTGCCTTGTAAGTACTTTATTCACTGATCAATTTCTCCAGATGTGGGAGATTATTTTTTTTTGAAACAAGATCTATGAGGAAGTTCATTAATTCAGTTATAAGCCCTCAGTGATCCACCTCTATCTACCTTTCCTGAACTAAGATTGTAGGTGTATGTTGTGCCTGGCTTCTTTTATGGGTGCTGGGGATCTGAAGACCTCATACTTCTTCAGCAACTAACTAAGCTATCTCTCTAGCCCCAAGAAGAGATATTTGGAGATAAAATTGGGAACAGAAGTTTCTGTATGTTTTGTGGTTGGTTAGTTGGTTTAGCTCATTTCATTCCAGAAAGCAGTAGATCTAGACTACTGACAAATATGTCACTCTCCTGCCCTGCCAGATTTGTATCTTCGGGACTTCCCTGTCATTCTTGTCATGTGTGTGTTCCACTCCACTAAGGAGAAAGAAAAAGGACACCACTGAAGAAGCCAAAGTCTGAAAGGACAGATAAGATTTGTCTATCCCTTTTGAGTTCTTGTTTAGATTCTCTCCTACTTCATGTCCATGTCCCTTTTCCGAAGTGCATTCCCTGGGTGCTTCCGTCTCAAGCATCAGACAGGACGAAGCAGTCATGTAGGAACTGCTTAAGCAGCACACAGTTGCATAGGACTAAATTCCTATGACAAATTGCCAACTACTAGTGTTGTAGATTTCATTATTTTAATCAATTTACTTATATGGAGAGAATGCTTGCCATGTACATGGAGAAGCCAGAGGACAACATATGGGAGTCAATTCTCTTCTTCTACCATGTAAGTTCTAACTCAGGTAATCAAGCTTGGTGGCAAGCACCTTCATCAACTGAACCGCTTCACCAGCCCCTTTCTATCTTGAAATAGCCTTTGACATGGAATATTTTCTGTTAACTGAAAATGTCATTACTGTTTGTTCTACTACAAAGTAGTGTTTGTTACCTATTCACTTACCTTGTCCCCAATTCTGATATTTTCTTGAATCTTATTCCATCTTAAAAGAGACCTTTGGGACCGATGTGCATACTGAGTATGAACTAAGTAATACAAAATGGTATTTCTACATTATGACCTGTGTTTCAAATAGAAGCTATCAAATGATGGAATTATAGCACTGAGTGAAATGATCAAACAAAGCCTGTGACAAATGACCATGTCAAGTGTTCTGCCTGAGCAGCAGGATTTCACAAGAAGGAGATGCTTGGTATAAGGTCTGTAGGGACTGTAAAGGTTTCAGAACAACCATTGAGCAAAGCAGGTTGTGATGACCTAGGGAGTGGCACTATTAGAAGGCATGGCCCTGTTGGGGTAGGTGTGTCACTGTTGGTATGGGCTATAATACCCTCACCCTAGCTGCTTGGAAGTCACTACTCTGCTAGCAACCTTCGGATAAAGATATAGAACTCTCAGTCCCAGCTGTACCATGCCTGCCAGAATGCCTCCCTCCATGTTCCTGCCTTGATGATAATGAAATGAACCTCTGAACCTGTAAGCCAGCCTCAATTAAATGTTGTCCTTATAAGAGTTGCCTTAGTCATGATGTCTTTTCACAGCAGTAAAACCCTAACTAAGACACAGGCTATTAGAAAACACACTAGTTATTATGTTCCATGGAACCACTGGGTATCTTGTTAGAAGCAATGAAGAAAAAACATCTTGTTGGACTTGAATAGTTGTTAGACTTTGGTGTGGGGTTTGTACAGCTCAGTCTTTCAAGACTAAACCACATTTGTCCTAAATCATTTACATCTCTATTCCTTCTACTTTTTTGGCAATTATAAATGGCCCTTGACCTATTTTTGGTATCCATGAACTAACTTATCAGTGTTTAGGCACTAACTCCAGCTGGCTCCTTCCCTGTTTGCTCTGACTTCCAAATCTCTGGTCAGTGTGTTCACAGACTTCCCTCTAGTGTGACCCTTTGGAACACTGGTTCATTGGATGACCAAGGCAAATAAATATCTGCCCAAACAGTGCTGGCAAGAGTTTGCTTCTATTGGCTCCAATGACCAAAGATCTCACCCTGTTTTTTGATCTTGTTACTTTAACATGTTGGGAAATATGTGGACTAATGAGACTTCTCTGTGTGACCCTGTACCTATGTTTGTTCACCAACTACAATGGGCAATGGCAGTCCTTTCACTGACCCTTGCACTCTCTATGTAGAAAACAGTCTTTCCTTTCTTTTTCTGTTTATTTAGTCTTCTCTCATACAATACATCCTAACCACAGAAAAGTCCTAGCCAGAAGTGCTGAAGCAGAGTGGGCTTGGGAAGGATCATTTGTTATTCCCTTTGTTTTGCTTTGTTTTGTTTTGTTTTGTTTTGTTTAAATTTATACTCTTTCATTGCTGGTGACAGAACCTCAGAAATTATATGCAAATAAGAAGCAAATTGAAGTTTAATATCAGAGTGCTGCAAGAATACTAGCAAGTATTCCTGAGTACATTTGGAATCAGCTTCTGCATGCGTACACCCACACCCCGAAACAGAAACATATTGTTCAAGTAATATAGGAGAAGGGACACATGGCAGTGCTGGCCATGGGCAAAGTCCTCTTGTAAAAGGAATTTGGAGACTCTTTATGAAATCATTTCTGTGTTTGAAATTTATCCAAGGAACACAATTCATGGAAAAAAGTTATCTATGAAAAATTGTACAAAACAGAGACAGACATGTTACCCTCTACCTATATTCATAGGTATAATAGTAAATATTTTAAATTAGGTATCCTTAATAATAGAGTTGTATTGTAGATGAGAGTTTTTAAATACATATCTTTTATGGTTTGAGTAATCAAGTCACATTTTCAAAGTGTTAGAATCTTTGTGACTTTAAGTAAGGAGATTCATTTATCTGGATATTATTAGTAATTCAAAAGAAATCTATCTTAGTATGTGATAAAATATTTTTACACACAAACACACACATAGTCTCCAATAAATAAATATCACCTGAATTGGCACACTTCTTTCCAGTCTCAAATACATTTGCTGTCACAGATCTACAAATAACTGTTTTCAGTTTCTTCATATTGACTTATCAATTCATCATAAATCCTTCTGCACTCAGTCAAGAACTTCTCACAGCCCCCAGCAGATTGCTCTGTATTTCACAGTGTCCTAAACCTTACTAAACCTCCCTTCTTCTCTAACAAAACCTCCATAACCAATGAGCTCTAACAATCTCTATCTCTATCCAACAGGAGTATTTTGATTCGTCCCCTTCAGCAGAAAGCCAAAAGGAGACGAGGAGTCCCCAAATGTCAGTTTCTCCTGGACCTCACCTGCAATGCTGTCTCCTCTGTCAGTCTCTACAGAAGCCAGCTGGAGAAGCAGCAGCAATAGATCGGGGCGATGAGGCTTACCCTCAGAGTACAGGGACTAAGGGGTGCTTTGATCTGGCTTCTAGGAAACCGTTAAGCGGAGGTTCTTAGAACATGTGTATCAAGCTATGCAAATTCAAAACAGGGTCATATCAGGCTCCTCCCTCTGGGGTCCTGGTTCCAGAATCTTCTCTGTAACTGCAAAGTTAACTATGTACATTCGGAGCTCTTTCCCAAAAGACTGGACAAGTTTTTGCTCCTAGAAATCCCACTGTCACTCAGAAACTGAGCTGTGAAACCTGCTGACCAGGAGTTAGGGGCTGTGTGGGTATACTCATGTGATAGAGTATTATTTAGCCATAAAGACATAAAAGTTTCATATTTGGTATAATATGGGTAAATCCTGACTACTTTGTTTTAAGTGAAATAAGCTAGACACTGGAGTGAAATATCATATGCTCTCAGGAGATCGGTGTAGAGGAAGCAAATTCACAGACACCGAAGATAGAATAGAGGCTACCAAGAGCTGAGGCAGTTAGAAGTTATTGTTTAGGAGGTAAAGAGATCACGTTAGGGAATGACGATATAGTTGGGGTGTAGATAATGGGGATAATTGCAAAATCCTGTGACTATATTTAACACAACTACATTGCACACTTACAATAATTAAAATGATGCTATGCAGACTTTACAACAATATATTTATATATCTGTATGGATATATGTGAATAGGTGTATACGTATGCACATATACATATATTTGTGTATATGTGTCTACAGAAAACAAAATATAATATATACCATTTCTCAAGGATCAGCATATATTCCTGTCTGTGAATATCTATCAATTAGCCTCATATAAATACATTTTCTTTTTCTCAGAGTTGCTGAAGGTGATCATTGTTACTTAAGTGTAAATAGGTGTGTGTGTCTGTGTGTGTGTGTGTGTGTCCATGTTCCTCTGCATAGTGGGGAGTGCTCATGCCGTTGTATATACATATGGAAGCCAGAAGTGTCATCCTCAGTGGCTCTCTACCTTATTTTTTGAACATGGAACTTTCCAGTTGGTCAGACTGGCTGGGCAGCAAGCCCAGGAGCTCCTCCTGTCTCCCTCTTCCCAGCGCTGGCATAACAAGTGCTTAGCTGTGTCCCACATTTAACTGAGTGCTGAAGATCAGAATTTAAGTCCTCCTAATCACATGGCAGTCACTCTGCCAGCAACCATTTTTCAAGGGTAAGCTCTTGACTAAACAACTTTAGTCAATGTTTTGCTGGTCAGTGATTTGAAAAGTGCTCATTTTTGCTAGTATCAGGTAGGATCCAGAAACCAAAGGGAACAGCAACATCCATGCTTCACTCACCTTGTAATTTTTAGCAGAACAAAGTCTGATAGCTTTCCAGTTTTTCTTTTACACAGCGTTATGAACACTATAAAAATCATACGGAAGCACAAAAACCTTGAAGTCAGTTCTCTGCGCTCCAAGTTTGATACTAACACTCCTTAAGTGAATCCACCGAGTGATAGCATCTAGCAAGAAGTCTGGGTACTGGGGCAACTGAAAACCTTGCAACTACGTTCCGAAGGGAGTTTGGAGATGAAACGGAAGGGAAGAAAAGGAGTCAGGGAAAGGGAAATTATTTTTAGACTAGGCTTTAATGCTCTCATAATGATCAGAGTCATGATTCAGAAATTTATGATTGATTTAACCACTTTCCTGTTTTGGAAATTCAGGACACCCCGAAATCGTACTGTTATTTTAAAAGAACAATGCAAGAGGTACCTTTGTATATACTTCTCAGCTTTCATATTTTTACTTTTGAATAGTCTTTTAATTAATAGTTAACACACAGGATTAGGTTTTATTGTGCTAGTTTCAGACAGAATTTATTTTGTTGAATCACCTCACCTCTTTCAGCCCCCCATAGCCTCACCCCTCACTGTACCTTGCACACACCCTCCATGTCCACACTCACCTCCCCTGCGCCCTCGATCTGCTTCTGCAACACTTCCTTTCCCTCCTCGTGCGCTCTTTTCTGATTTCAGAACCTACAATCACGGACTTCATGCCAGCTTATATACAGACAAACTTTATAAGCTAGGATCCGCATATGAGAGAGGTGCTGTCTGTCTAAATATGGAGGTTTATTTTTTTCTAATTCTCATATTCATTCATTTTCCTGTAAGTTACATGATTTCGTTTTTGTTTGCAGCTGAATAAATTTTATATATATATATATGTGCCACATTTTCCTTATCCATTCATCTGTTGGCTCCATCTGGGCTGGCTCCATTCCTTTGCTATTGTGAATAGAGCACCAATAAATGTGGAAGTACAGGTATCTCTGTGGTAGAATTACACACACACACACACACACACACACTCACACTCAGAAGTATATCTGGGTCATAGGGAAGTTCTGCTTTTTAATTTTATAGAAACATATATTAATTTATATAATGGCTGTACTAGGTTACATACAAGGACTAAAAATTCCTCTTTCTTCACATCATCAACGACACTGTTGTCTCTTTATCTTAGTAATTGCCACTGGGGTGAGATGGAATCTAAAATGTAACTTCAATTTTCATTCCCCTAGTAACTAAGAATGCTGAACGTCTTTTTAATCCTTGGTGTCCATTTGTGGTTCTATCTTGGGAACCATGTCTTTCATTCATTGGCCAATTTATTGACTGACCATTTTGGAGTTTAATTGTTGTTGTTCTTTATATATTCTAGATGACAAGCCCCTGTCTGAGGCATAGCTGGCAAAGACATTTTCCACTCTGCAGGTTGTTGGAAAATGTTGCAGAATGTTCACTCTATCCCGTGCTCTGTGGACAAAAGGAGCAAGCAGCTTCTCTGCCAGGCATCCCAGAGCCCAGTCCTCCCCTCTCTTCTCTCCATGACACCCAGGATGCTCCAACTCTGGAATCCCTGGTTCCAATCTCACTCCCCAGTAATTTTCCAACACTTTTCACACACTAGACTATAATTAGAGACTGGGGGTCCCTATAGCTTCCCAAGTCTTACATCAGTGGGAAGGTAGGGTCCATAGAAGAGGGCCAGAGTCAGCCAGGTTGAAGGGAGGGGGAGGTGTATGGCAGCCCTAAAGGTGCTTGAGGCAAAGCAGTCAGCTGAGGTGTAAGCAGTCAGGGGGCTCTAGCAGTATCTAGCTGAAGAGTCAGCAAGCCCTAGAGTTCCTACACAAAGGGCCACTAGGGGCTGAGGGAGGCATAAAGTGGTCTCCTACAGCTAGGCTGAACCTGGGTTTGCATAATCAAGACACTTTAAACTATTTGCAAGGACATTTACTTGGAGGTGGTCTTGGGATCCTGTGAGGATCTAGGGAAGGGAAGCACTTGCCCTCAACACAGTAAGCAAAACTGTCTACTGGGTAAGTCACAGCGGAAAAACCAGGGATGGGGATGGCTCACCCATGTCTTGGCGGAACTAGTTTATGGACTGCAGGTCGATGATGTAGCGGGCAAGCTGGCTGCCCACCTGACCCAGCACCACGCTGCCCCTGGCGCGGGGAACAGCGCGCACCACCACCTCAAGTGGTGGCTCACAGCAGGGCCAGCGGCCATGCTCCTTCCTACACCACTAGGGTCCAGGGCTGAGGTCTGGAGCATGGATAACCCTAGGACACCCACTTCCCCGGCCCAGCACAACCGGCCTCCGGCGCCACCGGCTCCAGGGAAGCCTCATCTCCTGCTCATGGGGGATTCGCAGCCGCGTAGGCACCAGGACATGGACCCGGGGTTGCCGGCCTCCGACTGCGCTCCGCCGGGCTCCGCCGCCGCTGCCGCTGCTCCGAGTGGTCCAGCGGCTTCATACTCGCCGCACTGCCTTGCAAAGCTACCCGGGGGCGCTCGGCCTGAGCGCGACGTTGCACCCGCCTCTCACCAGTTGCGCCTCAGGCTCCGCGGGCGCGTGGATCGCGCCTCACGGTCACGCCCTCCGTCCTCTCTCCTCTTAGAGCAAGGCGACCGCGGTGGCACAGCTCCCCCTCCCTGCGGCTCCGCTCAGTAGCTTCCAGAAGGAGTCGCTCCTCCCAGGCAGAGCGCCAAGGCGAGCTCGCGCCCGTGGAGGCTTCCCTCGTCCCCGGGTGTCCAAGAGCACACGCGCCATCCCGGTCCCAGTGGCCTCCGCTGGGACCCAAATTTGCAGCCACTAACTTTCTGTCTGTTTGTTTTCAGCGTAGCGCCAGCAGTATCCGCGGCCCGAGCTCCTACACTTGTGTCTCACCAGGGCTTCTGCTCGCACTGATATACTCACACCGATGCACACACGCACGCACAGTCCTACGCCTTCTTCTTCTAGCCTGTAGTTACCTCATCCAGGCCGGAATCCTGGAGGTGTGTCAAATATGCAGAAGCCACGCCCTCTGTCAACTTGCTCCAGCTCCCTAGAGCTTTCACGCTCTCTGCTGGTCAAATGCCACACAGTTGTGGCCACTGAAAGCTAATGCCAAGGGATGCATGCGTTTATGGTATAAACTTTATTCGGTCTATATAGATATCAGAGCAGGCTGAAATGTTGTACTGCCTGTTTGAAAGTCAATATTAAAGAAATTGACCCCTATATTCTGTATCTGTTGGATGTTGTATAATATATGTACATACCTAAAATGGGTTTAAATAGGACTACCCCCAGACACTATTGACTATCAAATAAAAAGCCTAGTGCCAGGTGTGAGTTATCTCTTTTAAAGCTGCCTCACACAACCCCTCCAAAGCATTACAGGCTTTTCCACATCTCTTGGTTACTGTCTAGAACTTGATAAGAGGTTTGATACAGATGTCCTATTTAGGGCTGAGAACTCTGTATTATTCTCAACATTTTGACCAAGTATGAGTCTCTGCGTTGATTAATACCCACATTTTAAAGGAAGCTTCTACCTAGGTCTATGGGCATAAACATAACTATTTAGAAGGTATTTGACCACAAGACAGTTTAGGAAATAACAGTGGCATCTTCTACCCTAGGACCTAGGACCTCCCCAGCCATTGATTTAGAGCCATTTTTCCAGCGTGGTGTGCCGTTTCTCCCTTTCACCTAGCAATGTACACAACATCTAATCTCTGTCTCCTCATATCGTCGTCGTCGTAGTCGTCTTCTTCGTCGTCCTTGTCATCGTCGTTGTCGTTGTCGTCATCATCATTGTGTGGAGGCACAAACTATAGTGTGTACGTGGAGAGGGGAGGACAAGTTTGTAGAGTCAGTTCTCTTTTATCATTACGTGGGTACTGGACATTGAACTCAGGTTATTTAGTGTGTAGCAAGCTCTATTAGCCACTGGGCCATTTTGTGAATTCTATTATCATTATACATTATTTTAGTGTTCCTATTAGGGATGCCATGGCATTTCTTGCGCTTTGAATGTGTGTGAACATGCTGTGTGCTAATAATAGTGATGTTTATCTAGTGTTTCCCTAAGTGACTACTTGATTTCTGCATCTTTGTGGAATGTTTTTCATGTGTTTGGCTACTTTTTAAATGACATGAGAACATTAAAAATATCCTCAGTGAAAACCTTTGGGTACTTGACTTGAAGCTGTCTGCTGTCAAGCTGAGGCCTCTTTTCATCCTTAACAGGGTTTTTGTTTTTCACAACGTTCTGGCTTCCATTTTCTGTATTTAAATGTAAGACTTGCTTGATTGTCTTTTAGATTTGATGACTTTTCTGTTTTCCTTATAAGGCCTATTATTTTACAATTTATGTGTAGATCTATGGTACATTTTAAATTAATTATCTTGTGAAAAATGATCCCTCCCTCCCTCACTCCCTGCCTTTTTCTTCTGTCTGTACTTTGAGGACTTATTGCTCCAGTGTGATTTGAGGAAAAGTTTTGTCTGAATTTCTTTAATATCTTTGTCAAAGACATTTGGAAATATTCCGTAAACTTATCTATTTTCAATTTCTCTATTCAATTCTATTGATATATGTGTTGCCCCTATCAGTAGTATATACTGTTGATTCACAAACAGTAATAATAAGCTATCTTGGGATGTTATAAATAGGACACATTCATAGTAAAAAAAAAAAACCATTGTTTTAAATGTTAAATTCCAACTTCTAAATGCTGGTAAATAATATTTTTTTGTATTATCTGTTATCTCTACAATTGCTCTAATTTCCACTCTGGGAGATATATATATATATATATATATATATATATATATCTCCATCCTTCTAGACCCTTCATGTTGGTAAGATGTTACCTAAGACTCAATGGGATATGATAAACAGGCTGAGCTGTCATGAGTGACATTAGAACTCCATTAAAGATCCAGCCCCTTTGTCCTTCCACATTCTGTCATCAAAGAATGCAACAAACGGGCACCATCTCGGAAGCAGTGAGGTTTCCCTGAAAAAAGTTCTTAGATTTTGGTCTTCACAGAGACAGTAACAGATTTCTACTATTCAAAAATAACCCAGACCAGGGCTGGAGAGATGGCAGCTCATAATTTTTTATAACCCCAGTCCCAATGCATCTGACAACTTCCTCCTAGCTACATGGAACCAGGCATGCATATAGTACACAGACATACATGCAGGCAAACCATCCATGCAGATAAAAACATAGAAAGAACAAAAGTAAAGTACCCTAGCCTCCTGTACTTTGTTATAACATCAACAATTAACTAAATCATTCATTTACCAGTTCCAGCAAATTCTGTGGCTGTTGTACATCATTTAGGACTTTTAAAGAAGATACAAAGACAAACATGTATTCTGCAAAGGGTCTTTCCACATGTTATTTTTTTTTTTAAATCCACATGTTATTTATTTCTTGTATTACATCAGCTAGGGCTTCTAGTATTGAATTGGAGTGGTGACAGTAAACATCACTGCCTCATGTTTGATCTTGGCAGGAATGCATTTAGGTCCCCTACCCTTACATATCATAACAGATGTAGGGTTTCTTAAGTTCTTTATCATACTAAGAAATTAAGCTCTATTTCTAGTTTGCTGAGAGTGCTTGTGAATGATTGTTTAATTTTGCCGAATGTTTTTCTGTACCCAGGGGTATGATCATATGTTTTTATCTCAGTTGCATCTCTCTACTGCTGTCTATTCCCCTCATTCCTATCTAGTATCTCTCCAAGTGTTGGCATCTTCTATGATGTCATGACCAAAATCTCCCTTCCTTGACTTTCTGAGACCGTGTCTGCCATGCTTGCCTCAAGTGGATAAAACTGTCAATGAGTCATCAAATATGGTCAAAAGATAACAGGAAAATCTCAGATACATCATTTAAATGGTAACCAAATTCCTGTCCTCCTTCACTGACCCAAAAATCTATCAGGTGGCACACATCCTTCTTCCTGGTAAGGTGTGGAAGATTTGATAATGTCCCTCAACCATCTCGGGATAAAGATCCTAGGATAACTCTGGTGTCCATGATTATCCTTGGGTTTGATTTCTTTCCATATGAAATGCGTGTGTGCCAGGGCCTCTGTTGTGATTCTGTTTAGTGAATTCAGATTGAAAAAGTTGTAAATTGCCCTCAGCAAGGCTCTCATGTTTTGTTTGGTTGGTTGGTGGGTTAGTTGGTTGGTTGGTAGGTTTTTGTTTAAATCAATAACACTAAGTCTAGGAAGGATAAACTCTTGGTTAAACTATAATTTAAATGATATACTTTCTTTGTTGTCAAATATCTGTTGAGCTATCACCCAAAGAAGATGCCAAGAGAAGAAAACCTCCTTGGGACCTCCTGTCTGCTTTGACACAGGATACTGGCTCCCTGTTCGGAAGGAATGTATCTCCCAGCTCTGTCCAATAGGTGGCAATGTTGTGTTAGGAAATGGCCTTTAAGCAGGCTTGCAGATTTAACCCTCTCACCACAGCTGGGCTTTCCCACCCCCTCTTTAGCGGACTTAGATTTTGCTAGCCTACACCAAGGCCCAGAGGGCAATCTACATGTCCAAGTGGAGCAGATATCAAACAAGAGGTTCCCTTCTGCATCAAGTATTGAATCCACCTAAATGATCCTATTCTTCGGATTCCCTTTATTTTCCTTCCCCATCAAAAATATCACCTAAGCTATTGATGCTATTGCTTCCTTCCCATTATCAGAATCAAAATGAAAATCAGAGACTTTTACCATGTACTCCTGTTTAGCAAACCAGGAAATCAGAGACTTGAGTAAAGGACAGCTAGAGTAGAGAAGTACAACTGTGGGAGATAGAGAAGGGAAACTTGATTGTCAGCCCCTTTTCACACTAGCATCCATTTCTCTCCATGCAACTCTCAATGCTACAGAGTAGCCAGGGCCAGGTGTCTGTCTTACGCATCATGCTTCCTCCCATTGGCTCTGTCAGACTGACCAGACTTTGTCTTGTTCTAACTTTTTCCTCCTTGTTGGAAAGTGAGGAGTATTGTGACTTAGTTGAATGAATCAAAATAATACTGTTGAGCACCTCTCTGAGTTCTCCCAACATGGATATACAATTTTGCATGACCTCCAGAACCCCTCTGGGGTAGAAACCTCTCAGAGGTATGTTTTTTTCTTTTCCCTCCCAAAAGCAGCTGAGGATGGACTAAGAGTGGGTTCGGAGTAGAAAACAAAACAAAACAAAACAAAACAAAACAAAAAACAAAAAACCACCTACTTGATTCTATCCTTAGTTCTGGATAACTGGTTTGTATTAAACTGAATGGATTTCTAATGATTTGGTTTACCCAAAGCTATTTACCAGAGAATTCTTTCTCTCTCTCTCTCTCTCTCTCTCTCTCTCTCTCTCTCTCTCTCTCTCTCTCTCTCTCT
>JADRCH010000568.1:160064-220021 GCA_019843965.1 Rhynchomys soricoides | reverse complement strand
TCTCTCTCTCTCTCTCTCTCTCTCTCTCTCTCTCTCTCTCTCTCTCTTTGGTTTTTCGAGACAGGGTTTCTCTGTATAGACCTGGCTGTCATGGAACTCACTCTGTAGACCAGGCTGGCCTCAAACTCAGAAATCTGCCTGCCTCTGCCTCCCAAGTGCTGGGATTAAAGGCGTGCACCACCACTGCCCGGCTGAGAATTCTCTTATTGCCGACATGATTAATTTCCACACTAAGAAGTCATGTATCCCGTAGCCATAGTTACATCCCTTTTCTGCAGAGCCACGGGACTTACTCACTGCAACAGCCCATTCTTTCCTTCCCCCTTGCAGAGAATGACTTGGGTAATAGTGAAGAACCATTTGGTTCTCTAGTTTCAACCTTACATCATAATCAGACTTATTAACATGTGTGTCACTGGGGACTTTTAATCTCCTTTGTTTGTCCACTGCGTTTGTTTCTTGGTTGACAGAATTTGATTCCAGATCCCAGGGAATCCTCTCAGGTTCTGGAATGTACAGAGTTGAATGTAAAGTAAAAGGCAGTTGTTTATAGATTACATGTTGACAAGCTGGAAAGTTGGTTCCAGGATTTTGAGCATTTCTTCCAGAGGACCTGGAGTTCAATTCCCAGACCAGCCGTGGCAGCTCACAACCTTCCAAGTATAACTCCATATTCTAGAGGTTCTGATGCCTTCTCCTGCACTCCCCAGGCACCAGGTATATACCTAGTGTGTAGGCATACACAAAGCCAAAATACCTATATACATATAAAATAAATAAATAGAAGAAAATTCATAGACTGAGAGCTCAGAAGTTAGAACATGCCTCTCAGTAGAGAAGAGTGTTGCAGGCAAATCAATGCTATGTGCAAATGACAAATTCTAAGAATTTGATTTGGGGTGGCTGGAGACCTCAGCCTATGCCAAAGGGCTCCATAGCCAAATAGCACCAGGAGACAGCTAGCTTCCCAGAAGTGGAGACAAGCCTGTGATCAGGGGTAAGGCCAGCACCTCTGCTCAGACGAACCCACCCAGAACCCTCAGGGCACAGGAACTGAGGAGTGGCCTTCTAGTTTTTTTCTGCACCTGGGAGCTGATCCTGTGACACAGGGATCCATACTCAAATACTGACAGGAGAGGGCTGATCTCCCAGGAGTGCCAACACACATGGGCAAGACAACCACTTCTGTTCAAATTCCTCAATCAAGAGGGACCCTCACAGAGCCATCAGGACACAGGAACCAAGGAACAACTGGGGACAGGATCCTTCTGGTTTCTGTTTGCACCCCAGAGCTGACCCTGTACCACAGCTCTCCAAACCCAAATTCCTCTCAGAGAAAGCAGGTCTCAAAGGAGTACTGACACAGAGACTTGCAGGAGGGATAAACCAGTCAGAGAGAGCAAGGCCAGCTAATACCAGAGATAACCAGATGGGGAAAGACAAGGGCAAGAACATAAGAAACAGAAACAAGGGCAACTTGACACCATCAGAACCCAGTTCTCCCAGCACAGAGAGCCTTGTATAACACAACACACCAGAAAAGCAAGACTCAGATTTAAAATCACTTCTCATGATGATGATAAAAGACTTTAAGAAGGAAATAAATAGCTCCCTTAAAGAAATACAAGAGAACACAGGTAAACAGCTAGAAGCCCTTAACCAGGAAACACAAAAATCCCATAAAGAATTATAGAAAAATACAATCAAACAGTCAAAGGAAATGAACAAAACCATCCAGGGTCTAAAATTGGAAATAGAAACAATAAAGAAATCACAAAGGGAGACAACCTTGGATATAGAAAATCCAGGAAAGAGATCAGGAGTCATAGGTGCAAGCATCACCAACAGAATAAAAACAATGGAAGAGAGAATCTCAGGTGCAGAATATAACATAGAAAACATTGACTCAAAAGTCAGAGAAAATGAAAAATGCAAAAAGCTCCTAACCCCAAACATCCAGGAAATCCAGGACACAATGAGAAGACCAAACCTAAGGATAATAGGTATAGAAGAGAGTGAAGATTCCCAACTTAAAGGACCAGTAAATATCTTCAACAAAATTATAGAAGAAAACTTCCCTAGCCTAAAGAAAGAGATGAACATAAACATTCAAAAGCCTATAGAATTCAAAATAGATTGGTCCAGAGAAGAAATTCCTCTCGTCACATATTAGTTAAAACACCAAATGCATAAAATCAGGAAAGAATATTAAAAGCAGTAAGGGGAAAGGTCAAATAACATATAAAGCTTTCAGAGCTATCAGAATTACACCAGACTTCTCACCAGAGACTATGAAAGCTAGAAGATCCTGGGTAGATCTCATACAGACACTAAGAGAACACAAGTGCCAGCCCAGGATGCTATAGCCAGCAAAACTCCCAATTACCATAGATGGTAAAACCAAGATATTCCATGACAAAACCAAATTTGCACAATATCTTTCCACAAGCCCAGCCCTACAAAGGATAATAGATGGAAAACGTCAACACAAGGAGGGAAACTACACCCTAGGAAAAGCAAGAAAGCAATCTTTCAACAAACCCAATGGAAGATAGCCACACAAACATAAAAATAACATCAAAAATAACAGGAAGCAACAATCACTATTCCTTAATGTCTCTTAATATCAATGGACTCGATTTACCATTAAAAAGACATGGGCTAACAGACTGGATACATAAACAGGACCCAGCTGCATACAGGAAAAGCACTTCAGTGTTAAAGACAAACACTACCTCAGAGTAAAGGGCTGGAAAACAATTTTCCAGGCAAACGATCCCAAGGAACAGGCTGAAGTAGCCATTCTAATATCTGATAAAATTGACTTTAAAACAAAAGTCATCAAAAAAGATAAGAAAGGACAGTTCATCCTCATCAAAAGAAAAATCTACCATGAAAAATTCTTAATTCTGAACATCTATGCTCCAAATGCAAGGGCAACCCCATTCATAAAAGAAACTTTACTAAAGCTCAAAACACACATTGCACCTCATTCAATAATAGTGGGAGACTTCAACATCCCACTCTCGTCAATGAACAGAACTTGAAAACACAAACTAAAGAGAGACACAGTGAAACTAACAGATGTTATGGACCAAATGGATTTAACAGATATCTATAAAACATTTCATTGTAAATCAAAAGAATATACCTTCTTCTCAGCACCTAATGGTACCTTAATCAAAATTGACCATATAATCAGTCACAAAACAAAACCTCAACAGATATAAGAAGACTGAAATAATCCCAAGCCTCCTATCAGATCACTACAGATTAAGGCTGCTCTTCAATGGCAACAAAAACAACAGAAACCGACATACACAAGAAATCTGAACAAAGCTCTACTCAATGATAACTTGGTCAAGGAAGAGATAAAGAAAGAAATTAAAGACTTCCTAGAATTTAATGAAAATGAAAGTAGAACATACCCAAACTTATGGGACACAATGAAAGCAGTGTTAAGACAAAAACTCATAGCTCTGAGTGCCTCCAAAAAGAAACTAGAGAGACTATACACTAGCAGCTTAACAGCACAACTAAAAGCCCTAGAACAAAAAGAAGCTAATACACCCAACAAGAGTAGAAGGCAGGAAATAATCAAACTCAGGCCTGTAATCAAATAAGTAGAAACAAAAAGAACAATACAAAGAATTAACAAAACTAGGAACTGGTCCTTTGAGAAAATCAACATATTAGATAAACCTTTGGCCAGACTAACCAGAGGGCACAGAGACAGTATCCAAATTAACAAAATCAGAAATGAAAAGGGAGATATAACAACAAAAACCAAGGAAATTAAAAAAATCATCAGATCCTACTACAGAAGCCTATGTCAACAAAATTGGAAAATCTGGATGAACTAGACAATTTTCTAGACAGATACCAAACACCAAAGTTAAGTCAGGATCAGATAAACCATCTAAATACTCCCATAACCCCTAAAGAAATAGAAGCAGCCATTAAAAGTCTCATCTCTCCCCAAAAAATCTTGGACCAGATGGGTTTAGTGAAGAATTCTATCAGACATTCAAAGAAGACATAATACCAATATTCTTCAATCTATTCCACAAAATAGAAACAGAAGGAACACTACCCAATTCATTCTATGAGGCCACAGTTACACTGATACCAAAACCTCACAAAGACCCAACAATAGAAGAAAACTTCAGACCAATTTCCCATATAAATACTCAATAAAATTCTTGCAAACCAAATCCAAGAACACATCAAAATGGTCATTCACCATGATCAAGTAAGCTTCATCCCCGGGATGCAGGGATGGTTCAATACCTGGAAATACATAGATGTAATCCTCTACATTAAAAAAAAAAAAAAAAAAAAAACTCAAAGAAAAAAACTATATGGTCATTTCATTAGATGCTGAAAAAGCATTTGACAAAATTCAACATCCCTTTATAATAAAAGTCTTGGAAAGATCAGGAATTCAAGGAACATACCTAAACATAATAAAAGCAATATACAGTAAACCAGTGGCCAACATCAAACTAAATGGAGAGAAACTCGAAGCAATCCCACTAAAATCAGGGACTAAGCAAGGATGCCCTCTCTTTCCCTATCTATTCAATATAGTACTTGAAGTTCTAGCTAGAGCAATCAGACAACAAAAGGAGGTCAAAGGGATACAAATTGGAAAGGAAGAAATCAAAATATCACTATTTGCAGATGATATGATGGTATACTTAAGTGACCCGAAAAACTCCACCAAAGATCTGCTACAGCTGATAAACACCTTCAGCAAAGTGGCCAGATACAAAATTAACTCAAGCAAATCAGTAGCCTTCCTATACTCGAAGGATAAACAGGCTGAGAAAGAACTTAGGGAAATAACACCCTTCACAATTGTCACAAACAATATAAAATATCTTGGTGTGACTCTAACCAAACAAGTGAAAGATCTGTATGGCAAGAACTTCAAGTCTCTGAAGAAAGAAATCGAAGAAGACCTCAAAAGATGGAAAGATCTCCCATGCACATGGATCGGCAGGATTAATATAGTTAAAATGGCCTTCCTGCTGAAGGCAATCTACAGATTCAATGCAATCCCCATCAAAATCCCAACTCAATTCTTCATAGACTTAGAGCAATTCTCAAATTCATATGGAATAACAAAAAACCCAGGGTAGCAAAAACTATTCTCAACAATAAAAGGGCTTCTGGGGGAATCAGGATCCCTGACCTCAAGCTGTACTATTCAGCAGCAGTGATAAAAACTGCATGGTATTGGTACAGTGGCAGTCAGGTAGTTCAATGGAACAGAAGACCCAGAAATGAACCCACACACTTATGGTCACTTGATCTTTGACAAAGGAGCTAAAACCACCCATTATAAAAAAGCATTTTCAACAAATGTTGCTGGCTCAACTGGCAGTCAACATGTAGAGGATTACAAATTGATCCATTCTTATTTCCCTGTACAAAGCTCAATTCCATGTGGATCAAGGACATCCATATAAAACCAGATACACTGAATCTAATAGAAGAGAAAGTGGGGAAAAGTCTTGAACACATGGACCCAGGCAAAATGTTCCTGAACAGAACACCAGTGGCTTATGCTCTAAGATCAAGAATCAATAAATGGGACCTCATAAAATTGCATAGCTTCTGTAAGGCAAAGGACACTGTCAATAAGACAAAACATCAACCAACAGATTGGGAAAAGATCTTTAAAATCCTACATCTGATAGAGGGCTAATATCCAATATACACAAGGAACTCAAGAAGTTAGAGTCCAGAGAACCCAATAATCCTATCAAAAAATGGGAAACAGAACTAAACAGAGAATTCTCAACTGAGGAAACTTGTAGGGCTGAGAAGCACCTAAAGAAATGTTCAACATCCTTAGTCATCAGGGAAATGCAAATCAAAACAACTCTGAGATTCCACCTCATACCAGTCAGAATGGCTAAGATCAAAAACTCAAGTGACAGCAGATGCTGGTGAGGATGCAGAGAAAGAGGAACATTCCTCCATTGCTGGTGGGTTTGCAAGCTGGTACAACCACTCTGGAAATCAGTTTGGTGGACCCTCAGAAAATTGGACATAATACCTCCTGAGGACCCAGCTATACCTCTTCTGGAAATTTACCCAGAAGATTCTCCAACATGTAATAAGGACACATGCTCCATTATGTTCATATCAGCCATATTTATATTAGCCAGAAGCTGGAAACAACCCAGATATCCCTCAACAGAGGAATGGATACAGAAAATGTGGGCCATTTACACAATGGAACACTACTCAGCTATTAAAAACAATGACTTCATGAAATTCACAGGCAAATGGATGGAACTTGAAAATATCCTGAGTGAGGTAACTCAGTCACAAAAAGAACAAACAAGGTATAACGGACAGATAAGTGGATATTAGCCCAAAAGTTCAGAATACCTAAGATTCATTTTACAGCAACTGTTGGACTGAGCATGGGGTCTCAGATAGAGGAGTTGGAGAAGGGACTGAAAGAGCCGAGGGAGTTTGCAGACCCATGGAGGGAATAGTAATGTCCACTGGCCTGACCCTCTGGTGCTCCCGCAGACTGGATCACCAACCAAAAAATACACATGGATGGATCCATGGTGATGACCACATATATGGCAGAGGATGGTCTTGTTGGCAATCAGTGGGAGGAGAGGCCCTTGGGCCAGAGGGTGTTAGATGACCCAGTATAGGGGAATGCCAGGAAGGAAAGATGGGAGTGGGTAGGTGGGTGGGGGAGTACCCTCATAGAGCAGGGGAAGGGGAATTGGATAGGGGGGTTCCAAAGGGGAGACATGGAAAGGGGAAAACATTTGAAAGGTAAAGTATCAAAAAATTTTTAAACATTTTAAAAAAGAATTTGATTTGGGATGTTTACAAATTAATTTTAAGGAACATATATGGAACTTTGTAGGAAGCACAGCTTAGAGTAAGCATTGGAGAAACCAGGACTGTCAATTAGGCAGGCCTATTTTCTTCAAGGAAATGAATGCCTAGTCACTTGTAATGCTGGGGTGAAACTGGCCAAACAACCTGGTGGTCCTGTGCTGTTCTATTAAGAGCATCAGCCACCTGAATTTCCCCCAAATCTTGAGAACTGTTTACGTCCTAATCATGGGCTTTGTCTCTCGGAAAATAGAATTCATCCTTATGAAAAAGACCCCATGTACTTTGCACCCTCCCGTGGTAGGATCCATTCTTAGGCTTATTAAATCTTCTTCCTTTGCAGGCCCTTGCCCCAAGCATAGTAGTATCCCAGTCAATATAACCTGTCCTTTTGATAAAGGTCTCAGATACTTTTCTATAGTGGGGTATTTTCAAGGGGATTTCAATGTATCCATTTCTAAGGCTTTGTTAGGAGAACTGTCACATAGAAACTACTTTCCCAAAGTTGTACTGTGTCTTAATGTGTAAGAAAATTAAGTGGTTTTCTCTAAATTTGATCCCCATCTGACTGAAGCAATCAGATGCACCAGACTGCATTCTAACCTCTCTGCAATTCCCTTCCCTGTCAGTCATAATACCTGCAGGGATGGATCCCTCCTCCACTCCTAACAGAACCTAAAAATAATGAGGATCTTTTGGCTGGTAAGAGCCACTTATAAATTATAAACAAACAAACAAACAAACAAAAGTGATAACTAAAGAAAACAGCTATGAAAATGAGATTTATTACTTTATAATATTGAGAATGAGTATTTGGACCAAACAATGGGAATGCCATACAAATAATTTTTTCATCTTATATTTCAAAACTCACTATAGATATTACACCATTTTTTAACTGTGATTCACCTGTATTTGCTTTGGGAAAAATACATTAGGCAGGGGACACAAAATATCTCACAGTAGCACTAAAAGATGTCTGGAAAATAAAGGGAGTTGTGGATTAGGATCCTGTTGGCTCTAACAAGGGACATATTTCAGTTCCGATAGAGGGAAGAATTGAAGCAACTGCTGGATCTCTCAGCAACCTCCCCTCAGCATCTCATCTACTCCTTCCACTTTCCCTCAACTAATCTAAGACCTCTGCACTTCTGTACCTAAGTTCTCCATGACTCTGATTTTGATGAGATTACTTCTTGAGCACAGCTTCCTTTCTCTCCAAGGGACCAGGACTTGAGTGTCACAATGCTGAGAATTGTCCTAGGCTGTGTCCAGTATCCTCCTAGCCCTCTCTACTGTGAATCCTATGAAGTAGAAACCACCTATTCCAGTGTTTGCTCTCCATAACTCAAGTCCAGGAACTCTTGGGTGCACATATTCTATGGCAGAGACTAGTTCCTTACCTGCTCAACGATTTCCAAAACCATCCCTGGCAGGTTCATTTCAGATCCAAGTCTTAAGTCAGAAACCAGAATGGAAAAAAGACCTCTTAGGGCTGAAAACCTTGTGATCCAGTGTCCTGACTGAGCTCTGGTCAGCAGAGAAGGAAGGTATCGGTAGAACCAAATGAGTGAGTTTGAAATTGGTTCAAGTTTCCGGGAGCATGGTAGGCTTCTTTCTTTTCCATGAATCTTTGGGCTAACAACTACAGTTTCTATGCTCTGAACTTTTGCACATCTTAGCATCTCCTGATACCACATTAGCACTTAGTCTTCTTTTTCATGTTACCTTACATAAATAGTTCAATTGACGATCTGTTTGTTTTAACAATAATAATAATAATAAACTGTGAAAATGCCTGGTACATAGGACATAATCTAGAAAAAACTACCATTTTTGGGTGAAATCTATCATTTTGAAAGTTCATAAAACATTATTGTCTGCAGGAAAACACCATAGGCAATTCCCTTAAAGTTGTAAAATAAGACTAAACCCTTTCCAGTCCTCAAGAATCTGTGCTCAGCATTTCTGCATCCTGATCATTTACAAAAATTTTATTATACCACTGGTTATTTTTCTTAATATTAGCAAGAATGGATTCCATAGTAGAACCAAACTCAATGATACTAGAAACTCTATTCTGATCTGTACAAGTGATGCCAGCAGCGTGCATGGCCACCAATGAACCATTAGAATCAAATACTGGGGATCCAGAAGACCCACCAAAAAAAGTGGTGTCATAAGTTACCACATCAGAGTTGTGAAGCATGTCCTGGAAACTTCTTTGTGTGTATATATGGATAAAAGATATAGGAAAGCAACAACCTGCTTCCTCTCTTTCTTGAAAAATTTCCTGACATTTTCTTCCTCTGTTTTCTTGAGGCACCACTGTACAGCCATCAATAGACTTCTTTTCTCCCTCAGGATGCCCAATGATATGTACCAACCCACTAAGTGGCACAGGTCCTGTTCCATTATACAGTCCAGCAGGAACTTGTTGTCCATTTTCCTTCAGTTCCAGGACAGCATAGTCAAGGTTTTCATCAGATATCTCAAACCAAGGTTTAATAACAAAAATATTGTCTTCTATTAGTGGAAACTCCTCGTAATCAAAGGTCACCTTTACACATTGACTAATTATGCTTGCCCACTTACTCGGATCTATGCCTTCACCCACAATGCTAGTTATCACATGTCAACAAGTCATAATGTACAGTCCTTTAAAGACAAAGCAGGTGGCACAGCCCTCATTTCCATTGTTGTTCCACCATAGGAACCCAACTGAGTCACTGACCCTCGAAAGTTGCTTGTGCACTTTAACAGGAGTAGAATTTTTTTTCATTTTCCCAAAGTATTCCTTATGCACTTTGAATAAGGAACCTTTCTTTTTTCTTTTTGCACTTTCTTCATTGATGTATGCTCTGAGTTTTTCTCCTTCTTCTTTCAACGTAGGGTACTTATCTACAATGTAGTCTTCTAGCTTATGGAAGTTTCTGTTTTCTAACCCAGAATTCTGAGTGACAGAGAGTACTCTAGGGTTCTTTGGTAGCTCAGCTGCAACCTGAAAAAGCTTACCCTCTAACTCATCAACTAGCTGAGTGTTTTCTATGATGGTGTCCAGGTCATTAATGAGTTTCCAATGGCCACTCTCTATGAAAGGACAAAACCTGCCATCCTTCCTTAGAGTGTCCCTGATGGTTTCTCCTTTGGAGCCATAGACACAGAGTTTGTTTCCTGCTTTGTGAAGTTCCCCACACTTCAGAATCTTTTTCCTCTTACTCCCAACTGCATGAATGTAAAATCGGACGTAGTTGGTAGATGCTTGGTCCTGTGGTTGAAATAATCGTTTATTTTCTTCTGTCTTACTTTTACATTGACAAAATGTAATGACCACATGGCTGCCTTCTGGTATACAGCAGAAGGGCATGCCAAGGTTTAAGTACCCTTCAATTCCTTCTCTGCCACACACCAGCATTTCTTTGCCCTTTTGATTTTCTAGCTTTTCTTTGACAACTTTGAGAGTGTTGAGTGCCTCATACAAGCTACTTGTCTCCCAATGTGTGAGCATATGTTTCATGTTTTCGTGTTTCCTAGAGTTCACAGCCAAGGTAACTATAATTGTCTTAGTTAGGGGAGGAACCTGATCTTGGTGAATTTTCTCAGGTGAAAGTGGTCTTTGGTCCCTGGTGTTGGTTATATCCCTTGGCATTTTTTTAGAATCCACTTTTACTTGAGAAGGACTGGGATCATTCTGCTCTTCTTTGGGAACCTAAAAATAAATGATAGATATTTATAACTCTGGCAACTCTAGTCCTGTGTCTATTTTTAGTGTCAACACACAATTCATATGGGAAATTCAGTACCAATATCAAAAGACCAATAAGTAGGATTAAATCAAGGTTCATCTTTGGATCCAAAATACAACCTCAACTTATTATCAAATCAAAGAGAAAAGCTCCTTTTGTTACACATGGTACATTTTTCTAAAAAATAGGAGTGCAGACACAAGTGTTATTCAGATAACCAAAGGTCTGCCAGCTTCCCTGTATGACACGTCAAGTCATTTTTATTATCTTTAATATACATTTTATCTTATCCAAGCGTAAGGTGTGTTATAATAACATTTTATTAACTATTTATTTACCATTAATTTCTTTTTAAGGTTTACTCATTTTATGTATATGAATATTTTACCTAACGTGTTTGTGTACCATGTGCATGCCTGGTGCCCACAGAGGTCTGAAGAAGGCATCAGATTCCCTTGAACTGGAGTTACTAGTTATGAATCACCATGTGGGTGATGGAAATCAAACCCAGCTTTTCATCAATAGCAAAAGGTGCTCAGTAATCTGTGCTTTATTTAATAATTTGTGAAACAGAATCTTGCTATGCAATTAATACTTCTATGGAATTCATATGCAACCCAGTTTGTCTTCAAACTCACAATTTTCTTATCTCCCTAATACTGTGATTCAGGCAGCATGAATCATAAAACACATGCAAGCTATTTTCTTTATTATATAAATTCCCTATAAATTAATATAATCACATGAAATATGTTTGGCACATTCTTTGTACATAGATACCAATACATAGTGGGTTCTAATACAAAGTCTCATGTCTTTTGTATTGGATTACATTTTTTTTTTGTAAATTTCATCATCTCCTATTTTTATAAGACTTTATGTTAAGAACCAGAAAAGGGGAAAATGGGAGGACATAAGTCAAATTCCAGAAATAGGAACATCTCAATAAAAACTGAAATTGTTTATTAAAGTTACTGTTAAATGTCTGCTTGACAATACCTCAAATTACCTGGGATATGGGTCTCTGGGAACATCTGTAGGGTGTTTCTTCATCGGTCCTGGTAAAAAGCAGCCTAAAAATATGTTGGCAACATTCCCTAGGTTGGATCCTGGACTGTTTACGTTGCTCATGGGGGAACTGAGCACACATTCACTGTTCTCTACTATTGACTGAGGATACAACATAACTAACTCTTTCAAGGTCTTGCTGCTGTGACTTCCTTCCCATGATGAGTTGTAACAAACTCTGAGCCAAACAAACCCTACCTATTTTAATTTGCTTTTGTCCACTTATTTTATCACAGGGACAGAAAAAGGAACTAAGATAGCAGTTGTGTTAGTTTGCCTGAAAGACTCATTAGCCCCAAGTCATATTCATCATGAGAAGCCAGCGAAGTCACTCACTGATAATGGGAATAGTAACACTGGAGCTCGGTTAAAAATTAAGCCTGTCACCATTCGTAATGACACTCATTTTTAGTTAAACAGACAAAAAAAAAAAAAAGAATATAAAGCAATATAAATCTACTATGTCCAGGCACACAGTCTCTCAAAATGCTTCTCTGAAGGTTAGATTTGGTCAGACTTTTTCTGTAGTCTAGATTTGGTCAGAAGCATCATGTGTGCACACATGGTAATACTTTAACTGACCTCCATATATTGAAATATTCCTGGAGAGATAAGGGCTTTTCTTTTCTTTTTTGATGTTTCCTTCCCTACGGATGTATTATACAGTTCACTCTGCTCTCAAACTCACAATCTTCTATTCTCTGTCTTGGAATGCTGGGTTTACAGCACTGTGCCACTGTTTCTGGCCTGATGCACTGAAAGGGAAAGAGAGATCACATGTGTTCCTTGAGCCTGCTCTTATAGAGTAGGACAGAAATAAACAGATATCAGCTTGTCATGGATCTTCTAGCTATTTGCATGTCTTGCTTTCTAAAACCTGAATACAAAGAAACAACGAAAAGGCTTGCCATTGCACCTCAAATTCCTGACATGTCTCAGCTGTCTTGATGTAATAACAGAACATGTTAGTCTCAGAGGACACACTCATTTGTCATGACAGAGCCTGAGAGTATTAGGCCCTGAAGATCTCAGTAAACTTGCCCAGGTCTTCACTCTATTCTCTCCTTTTCTTCATAAACAAGTGGAAACCAAAAACCTTCCTCACTTGCCTATAAATTTTATGCTAAGAATAAATATACAATTTACAGTTTTGTAAACTGGAAAGTACTAAACAAATTTAGGTTATTATGACTGAAGAGGTCAATCATATGCACAGCATTTTGATGCAATTAAACAATATTAATTTTGCTTGTTTCACAGGTTGGTTTGACATATTGCATTTAGCTGGTTTTACTAATATTTTGGACATGATTGTAATAGGTTTTTTAAAATTAAACACTAATTTGATCTTTGATGCTATTCACTAAACTAAATAAAGTGGGTGAGAAAGATCTAGAATATGTCATTGTCCCAATCAACAATGAAGCAGTTTTTTTGGCAGTAGATCCTGTGTGACCTAGGACCCATGGTAGCTAAGACAGCTATTAGTATATCCCACAAGCAACATTTATAGACATACCTGAGAGAAATAGTCATTGATTTTTTTATTTTTCCTTGTATTAAATGGGATCTTCTGTGATGTGCGCTTCTTACAGCTCATTGTGGCTTAGAGATAAAATAGATGGCTCAGCTGAAACACAAACTCCAAAATGGTTCAAGTTGGTGTGGGAATTTAGTTCAGTGGTAGACTGGCAAGTACAAGGCCCAGGCTTCGTCCTCAATCTCCATAAAAAAAAAATTGTTTAAGTTATGGAAATATCTTCATACAGAGTAAAAGATGAACTGATTGGTAACAGCCCCAAATTTTACCCCTTCCCTCGGTTACATCTTCTGGCTCACAAGCTTTCCCAGATGTAGGTACTAGGGACCCCATGTAAAACACCACCCACTGACCTTGAACTCTCCTTAGAGACAGCTCAACAACTCCAAAGTGTACTCATCCCCTGGGATCCATATTCCATTCCACAACTTCAACTGCTTTCCCAGACACTAGGGACTCCCAGGTAAGACACTTTCTTCTGCCTGTAAATTACCCTTAAAGCATATCCAAAAGTCTTAAACTATACCCTATCACCTGGGATCCATATTATGGCCCACAACGTTGGCAGAAGACTTCTGCTTTACTGGAGGCCAGAAAGTACTAGGAACCCCAGAGACCAAGCAGGTACTCAGAACCCCAGAGATTACCCAGTACTTGGAGTCCTAAAGGCAACATTGGCACCTGAAACCACACAGGTCATACAGGTCACAAAAACCGAAGCAGAGGTACCCTACTGGACCTGAAGACTTGCTCATCACCAGAACCCCACTCTACTCAGTCCAGAAGACCAGAGAAGAAGCAGAAATCAAGGGGGTAAAAACATCTAAAAACACCCACTGAACAAAGATAAACTCGGAAATCAGCACCTAAATCTATAAAAAGACCAAACCCAAATGACAAAGGCCAGCGTAAGAATACAATCAATAAGAGCCAGAGCAATATGGTACCCCCAGAGCCCAGCTATCCTTCTACCTTAAGCCCTGCATAATTCAACACAGCTGAAGCACAGAAAATGACCTTAAATCAAGCCTTAGAAAGATAATAGTCTTTTAAAGAGGACTTGAAAAAATCCAGAAAAACACAAGCAGGTGAGGAAATGAATAAAAATTTTCAAGACCTGAAAATGGAAAAAGAAGCAATAAAAAAAAACACAAACTGAAGGAATCCTGGAGATGGAAAATTTAGTTAAGAAAACAGAAACTACAGACACAAGCATCACGAACAGAATACAAGAAATGAAAGAGAGATCCCCAGGCATAAAAGATATGACAGAAGAAATTGATATATCCACCAAAGAAAATGTTAAATCTAAAAAGTTCCTGACACAAATCATTCAGAAAATCTGGGACACTAGGAAAAGAACAAACCTAAGAATACAATGAATAGAAGAAGGAGAAGATTCCGAGTTCAAAAGACTAGAAAATATTTTCAACAAATCATCATAGAAGAAAATTCCCCCAACCTACAGAAAAGGTTTCTTATAAATGCACAAGAAGCTTACAGAACACCAAATAAGTTGGACCAGAAAAGAAAGCACCCCCTGCCACATAATAATGAAAACACTAAATATACAGAGTAAAGAAAATTAAAACCTACAAAATACAAAGGCCATGGAACATATAAAAGCAAAGCTGTTAAAATTTCACTCAACATTTCAAAAAAGACCCTAAAAGCTAGAAGGGCCTGGGCAGTTGTCTTGCAGACTCTAAAAGACCACAAATGCCAGCCCAGATTACTATTCAGAGCAAAAGTTCCAATAATCATGGTTGGAGAAAACAAGATATTCCACAACAAAACCAAGTTGAAACAATATTTATTCACAAATCCACCCTATAAGTATACTAGAAAGAAATAATGGAACTAAAATGCATTGTGACTCAAATGTACCTAAGAAATACCTACAGAACATTTCATCCAAACACAAAAGAATATGCCTTCTTCTTAGCATCTCCAAAATGACCATATACTGAGTCACAAAGCAAGTCTCAACAGATACAAGAAATTTGAAATAACCTCATGCATCCAAACAGACCACCATAGAGTAAAGTCATATTTCAGCAACAACAGAAACAACAGAAAGCCTACAACTCACAGAAAGTGAACAACTTTATACCAAATGACCACTGGGTCAAGAAAAAAAAATATAAAGAAATTAAAGAGTTCCTAGAATTCAATGAAAATGAATGTACAACATACTCAAACTTATGGGACAAAATGAAGGCAGTGCTAAGAGGAAAGTTCATACCACTTAGTGTCTTCATAAAAAAATTAGTGAGATCTCAAACTAACAAGTAAAAGGCACACTTGAAAGCTCTAGAACAAAAAGAAGGAAATACACTCAAGACAAGTAGATGTTATGAAGTAATCAAACTCAGGGCTAAAATCAATAAAATTAAAAACAAAGAGAACAATACAAAAATCAATGAAAGAAGGAGTTGGCTCTTTGAGAAAATAAACAATACAAGTCCTTATTCAGACTAACTAAAAGTCAGAGAGAGAATATCTAAATTACAAAATTAGAAATGAAAAGAGGACATAACAACAGACACTGAGGAAAGCCAAAGAATCACTAGGTCTTACTTCAAAAACCTGTATTCCACAAAATTGAAAAATATGAAAAAAACAGACCATCTATCTGATCTTGATAGATATCACTTACCACAGTTAAACAATTTAAATACACCTATAACCCCTAAGGAAATAGAAGCAATCATTAAAAGTCTTTCATCCAATAAAAGCCCAGGGCCAGATGGTTTTAGTGCAGAATTCTACCAGACATTCAAAAAAGTGCTAATACCAATACTCCTCAAATTATTCCACAAAATGAAAAGAGAAAGAGCATTGCCAAATTCATTTTATGAGTCCATAGTCATCCTGATACCTAACAGAGAAAGAGGATTTCAGACCAAATTCCCCATAAACATTGATGCAAAAATATTCAATAACACACTCAAAAACCAAACCCAAGAGCACATCAGAAACACCATACACCATGATCTAGTAGGTTTCATCCAAGAGACACAGGGATGGTTCAACATATGAAAATCTGTCATTGTAATCTACTATATAAAAAATCTGAAAGAAAAAAAGAAACCATGTTCATTTCATTACATTCTAAAAAGGCCTTTGAAAAATCCAACACACCATCATAAAATTCTTGGAAGATCAGGGATACAAGGCATATACCTAAACGTAATAAAAGCATATGCAGCAAGCCTATAGACAACCTCAAATGAAATGGAGAGAAGTTGAAAACAATTCCACTAAAATCAGGTACAAGACAAGGCTGCCCACTCTATCTACTCAACATAGTACTTGAAGTTTTATCTAGAGAAATAAGACAATTAATGGAAATCAAAGGGATACAAATTCTACCAGGAACTCCTACATGTGATAAGCACCTTCATCAAAGTAGCTGGATACAGATTTAACAACAACAACAACAACAACAAATCAGTAGCCTTGAATTCTATAAAATGATAAGCAGACCAAGAAAGAAATTAGGGAAACAATACCCTTTACAATAGTCATGAATAATGTAAAATATCTTGGTGTAAATCTAACCCAACAAGTGAAAGACGTGTATGAGAAGAAATTCATGTCTTTGAAGAAAGAAACTGAAGAAGATATCAGATGATATGTGCATAGACAGTAAAATGGCAATAAAACGGCACTATTATCAAAACTTTTACATATTCAAGTTAATTCCTATAAAAATTTGAACACAGTTCCTTACAGACCCTGAAAACCAATACCTAACTTCATATGAAAAAATAAAAAAACCAAGGATAGATAAAACAATCCTGTACAATAAAAGAACTTCTGGAGGCATCACCAAGCCTGATTCCAAGCAGTAGTAATAAAAAAATGCATGGTATTGGCATAAAAAAAAGTGGTTGATCAATGGAATCAAATTGAACATATACTTGTGGACTTGGGATTTTTGACCAAAGGGGGAAAAAAATAGAAAAAAAATATACAATGTATAAAGAAAGCATTTTCAGCAAATGATGATGGTCTAACTGAATGTCTGCATGTAGAAGAACGCAAATAGACCAATATCTATCACCCTACACAAAACTCAAGTCTAAGTGGATCAAAGACCTCAACAACAACAACAATAAACCTTATAGAAGAGAGTGGGGAATATCCTTGAATGCATTGGCAAAGGAGAAAACTTTCTGAATGAAACACCAACTGTGTAGCCACTAGACCAACAATTAATAAATGGGACCTTATGAAACTGAAAAGCTTCTGTAAGGCAAAGGATAAAGTCAGAAGGACAAAAACAGCAACCCACAGAGTGGGTAAAGATCTTCACCAACCTCATATCTGACAGAGGACTATTATCCAAAATATATAAAGAACTCAAGACAGTAGATATCAACAAAGCAAATAATCCAATAAAAAGTGGGGTACATCTAGATCTAAACAGGGAATTCCTGTACAGGAATCTCTAATGGCTAAGAAGCACTTAAAGAAATGTTCAACATCCTTAGCCATCTGGCAAATGCAAATCAAAACAACTCAGATTCCATCTTATACCAGTCAGAATGGTCAGAATGTCTAAGATCAGAAACTCGGATGGCAGCTCATGCTGGAGATGATGTAGAGCAAGGTGAACATTCCTCTAGTGCTGGTGGGAGTTCAAACCTATGTACAGCACCTTGGAAATCAATTTGTCACTTTCTCAGAATATTAGGAATAGACATTATACCTTAAGATCCAGCTATACCACTCCTAGACATATACCCAAAGGACATACCATCAAACCACAAGGACACTTGCTCAAATTGCATAACAGCTTTATTCATAACAACCAGAAACTGGAAACAAGCTAGATGTCACTCAACTGAACAAAATAGATTAATGTGGAACATTTAAATAATGGAGTATTGGATGGAATCTAATGGAGACAGAATCAGGACAAATCAATCAGCTCAGGGAAGGACAGAGGGAAGGAGTACTGGGAGAGAGACATAGAATTGGAAGTGGAATTCTGGGACTAGCTAGAAATGTAGTGTAATCGAACCTTCCTAGAATCTATGAAGGTGACTCTAGCAAAGACTCCTAGCAATGGGGGATATGAAGTCTGAACTAGCTATCTCCTGTAACCATAGAAGGCTTTCAATGGAGCAATTGGGACACCAACATAGCCACAAAACATTCAACCTATAATTTGTCCTGCTTAAGATATGTTCTGGAGGTAAAATAGGAACAGAGTCTGAGGGACTGGCCAACCAGTGACTGGTCCAGCTTGAGACCCATGCCATAAGAAGGAGTCCACCCCTGACACTGCTAATGATATTCTGCTATACTTGCAGTCAGGAGCCTAGCATAATCATCATCACAGAGGTTTCACCGAACAACTGACAGAAACAGATGCAGATACTCACAGTCAAGAGTTAGGTGGAGCTTGGGGAATCCTCTGGAAGAGGTGGGGGGAAGGATTCTAGAAGCCAAAGGGGTCAAACACACTACAGAATCAACCAACATGGCTTCTTAGAGGCTCACAGAGACTGTACAACCAAGCAGACAGAATTCATGGGACAGACCCAGGCTTCCCAGCATATATGTTACAGTTGTGTAGCTTGGTCTTCATGTTGGACTCCTAATAGTGATAGCAGGAGCTGTCTGACTCCATTGTTTGCCTTTGGAACCCTTTCCTCCTATTGGGCTGCCTTGTGTAGCCTCAGTATGAGAGGATGTGTTAGTTGATATGCAAGTACAACTTGATATGCCAGGTTGGCTGACATCCATGGTAGGCTTACCCTATTCTGAAGAGAAAAGGAGAAGTAGATGGGGAGTGGAAGGGAGAGGAGGTAAGGGGGAAGGACTGGGAGAAGAGCAGAGTTGGGAACCTGTGTTAGGGAAGTAAAATTAACTAATTGGTGATTGATTTTTTATTAATTACAATAAATAAAAAGTAAGACCTGAAACACTGGTGGAGGGAGATGAACTGGGTAGGTCCTAGATCCTATCTTTCCCCGTCATCTCTGCCTTGCTTGTTTCAGGACTTTAACAGTGCAAGCAGAGAGTTTATCTGCCAAGATAATCACCCAAGTAAGAAGAGCAGAGCATCACGTGTCCCACGAACATGTCTTGCACTGTGCCAAACACAATATATACCAAGTACAAATCACCTTTTTTGGCTAACCACTGCCATGGAAAGCAGGTTCTATATAAATTTTGTTTTGGGGAAAGGGTATTTTTGACAAGGGAGATGATGTATCCAAACCCACAGACGGAAGTAAATGGAGAATTCATATGCAGATACCCTACAAAGGGTTTGCAGCTTGGAAACTCAGAGCTATTTTCTACTTACACTGATGTTAAAATCTGCTGTTGGTTTAATATGGAGATGATAGAGCCAGGCAAATAGTCGTGAAGAGAACTGAGTAGTGCTCTGAAAACAAAAGAAATTGGTAAGAAACATCAAAAAATAATATGGAAAGTTTATCCAAGATGACAGTTAGGGACATTAGTTACTGCTTTAGGTCCTTTGTTTGAAGTACCATTTCCCTCTGCTGCCTCAGTAAAAGAGAAAAAAATGATTTAAATGACATACTGAAATGAGTGGTGTAGACAGTGACCTGATTTCCATAAGCTACATCACATAGTTCTCGAAAGCTTGCTTAAAAAGCGTGAGTTCTTTCTACAGAGCTCAAACTTTCATTCAAAAAAAACAACTCCAGTGAACATATTCTGGAGAAATTATATTTACATTATTTTCTAACCGAAAAGATAAGAAGGAGGTGGAAACAGGAGATCATATAACAAACTTCCAAATACCTATCATATAGCAAATAATTTTTGTCCATAAGATTTTTATTCATATATATATATATATGAATATATATTCTTGTTATTCTGAGACAATGTCTCATGTAACTCAGGCTGGCTATGGACTTTTGAACTCCTGATCCTCCTGCTTCCACCTTTCAACAGTCTGGATTATAGATATGTACCATCACATCTGGCATAAGTGGTACAGAGACTCAAATCTAGGACTTTGTGCATACATAAAGGGTGATTGCTTTAGAAGCTGGGCCACATCTTGAACCCTACAGTGTGTTTTTAACTAGTAGATGACAGTCACATGGTAAGATTTTAACTCTAAGTCACTTTCTGTCTCGACAAGTTAGGGTTGTCTTGTACACTTACAATGCCGATTTATTTACATCAAAATGCAACTAAGATACAGACATCACCTTTAAAATGCTCTTCTTTTAAAACATGTCTTGTTCTGTGGCCCAAGATGACCTCAAACTGGCCATCCTCCAGCCTCACATCCTCAGAGCTAGGATTTAAGTGTGCATACCACACCCAACTTAATTATGCATTTTAACTGTGTTTCCATCAACATAGAAAGTGATCAGAAGAAAATAGAAAGGTTGTCTGCAGACAGTCACTCCTGGCTTGCTTCTTTTCTCTATGTGTAATTGAAGCACCTACTCAGTGGGAGCTATCTCAAGACTGTGTCCATGATCTTAATCCCTCCATTGTGGAACCTGAGTCCTAAATTTCTAACAGTAACTGCTGCTAATGAGCTAGGAAGGAAGTCGAGTAGCCTCCCTGAATCTAGCTTCCTGTTTGTGAAAAGCAGAAGCAACTGAAAATATGGCAGGAATGTCCTATGAGAACATGCACAGCACAGTGAGTGCCAAGAGTCTGGGCTCAGCTCAGGAAGCTGCTCTGGAGCTGCAGGGACCTTGGCATACTGGCTACTTTCTGCCTCTTCTTCACCCTAAGAGGAGTGGCGGAGTCATCCTCAACTGCTGTGAAGATTGATGAATATGTAATGCAGGTAAAGTCTTCAGACAACAGCCATGTGTGAAAGATTGCCCAGAGAACATCCCTACTAGTGCTGGGATCAAGGCTGATACTTAACCACAGGGACGCTCCTTGGACTGAAGAAAATGAAAGTGCAGGAGGAACCGGTCTGGACGGTGTGATCTCAGCAGGAAGAAAATGTTGTTCAACCAGAAAAACAGGTTCCCTGTCTGTTGATGGTTCATATTATAAAATATAAAATACAAAAGTTAGCAGAAAGAAATACGAATTTTGTAGCTCACCGGCACATGCTTAAACAATTCTGAATCATTCCATATGTACCCCACACAAACGATTCTCAGTAACCACGCTGGGTCATATTTTATTAAAGTGTGGAGGAGGATCAGGAATTCAAATGTCCGCAGCCAGCCTGAGTTACGTGAGACGTTGCCACAAACAAACAAACAAACCCAAGATATATAAATTGGAGGGAAAATCCTCCAAAACAGGATTCTTTGCTATATGATAGGTATTTGGAAGTTCATTACTGATCCCCTCCTGCCTCCACTCGTTGCCTTTTCAGTTAGAATGAGGTGAATACAAATTCCTCAGAGTATACCAACCCACATTACAGTTTGAGAAGACAAAGTCCACTGAGCTAATTATATTTGCTATCTTTCTTCAGTAGAGCAATAAACCAAGATAGCCTGTATGAAGTCCCATCCTCAGCCTCTTTGAAATTGCTTTCTCCATCTTCTTCTCCTTTCTCTTGTCTGCTTTTTCTTTCCCCTGGCCTTTCTCACTCTCCCTTCCTATTTCTGAATAACTCCCACACCCCCCCCCCCTGCCCCTTAAAGCCTCTTCATGGTTTCCGCACATGCGTGCACATCCCTTCCTCCCAACTGCTGAATAACTTCCTCTCCAGACAGTTATCTCCCGCTCTCGCCCACCTTTCAGTTCTCCCTCTCTTAAAGGCTCTTTTTATTTTTCTTCTGGCTAGCCATGTGCACATTCTGCCCACTTTTTTCTCTCAGAAAGGCTTTCCAGAGGAAAAGACCACAGCAGATCTAAGCCTCTTCCTACACTACCATGTCATTAATACCAGCATTCTGAGGCAAGTAGTAACTGAAAACAACCCTGGGCTCCCTGGATCCTTCAGATGGGTAGCAAGCACTTCTGCATCTGCCCCAAGCGCTTTCCAGCGCTAGAAGTTCCCCCACGCCACCAGTGTGCCTGAGATTTAACCCACTCTTCAGAGTATCACAGTTTTTTTATAGACCTGCCACCTTCCCTGCCTCACACCCAGGACCGGCTACACTTGAACCCAACATCTAGCATTAAATCTGCTTTTATTAAGGAAACCATCATAATGCCCTTAAAGGACACTAAAGATGGCTGGTATTTTATAGTCCTCAGCGGAACGTACTGGATTATGTTGAAGGAAACAGCAGACAAGTCAGGTTGATGTAGTAACTACCTATTTGAGTATGGATGGCATCCACTCTTCATGCTAGTCAAGCCTGAGAAAGAAATCAGTATTTGTCATTTACTCTGTGTATTTTTATTCCCAAATGAAATAGACTTGATAAACACATTGGTGAATATTTGCTGCACACAACATTTTGACATGAAGAAATAAATCTTAAAGTGGCTTTTTACTTACCAGATCTTTCCACACTATGGCACCTTCTCTCCAGCCCCTGGAATCCCGCGTCTTTTTTGAAAAAAAGCAGAACCATTCAATCGTTTTGACGTCTTTGTTCAGGGGGTGGAGAGACTGCGGATTGGTCCTTTAGCTGAACAGCGGGTTGGACTAGAGCAAGCGCTGAGTGCATCCGCCCTGGTCTCTAAGGGTCGCTTAGTCAACAAGGACCGCCCATCGAGTGGGTGTGGACCTCTCCTCTCCAGCGATCTCCCCTTAGAGCCTAGTTGAATGAGGTATAGCAACTGGACTCAGCGGGCGGCGGAGGAGCCAGGACTAGATCGGGGATTCCCGCTTGGCTTCAGGCAGGTCCAGGGATTTTTCTGCTACTTGAACTAAGAGAGACCAGGCAGCAGGTTAGTGCAGTGCCCTCTGGCTGCAGGCAGAAAGTAGATGAGCTAGGAAGAGGAAGGCTGGAGGACTCAGTGATTTTCTAGGGGATAACATCCCTACAGCAGACCAGCTTAAGTGCTTGAACAAATCAGGAAGAAGCTGCAAATCCTTGTCAAAGACTCATTTTACAAAAATGTATTATTTATTATTTATTTGTGTGTATTATGAGTATGTGTGTGCATGCCACATGTCACAACTTGCAGGAATTCAGGTTCTTTCCTATCATGTGAGTCTCATGGATCAAACTCACTCAGATTGGGCACCAGATGCTAAGTCATCTCGATGACCTAATAAATTGATTTTCCAGATGTGCATTAATGGGAGTAAATATTTTCTACCCATAAAGTGTCCATTCCAGAAATATGAGCTGTGATTTAAAAAGAGGAGGAAAAAGAGGGGGGCAAGAAGCACCTAGGCAGGGAGGGGAGAGAGATTCCTGGGAGAAACGACTGTTATGGGCCAAGAGGGAGGATGTTTGGGACATGTTAGAGAACTAGAGCAGTGGAAACTCCCAGGGATCTATGCAGGTGACCCTAGCAATGAGGGATACAGAGCATGAGCCACCATCTTCTGTAACTGGGCAAGACTTCCAGTGGATGGATTGGGACACTAACCCAGCCACAAAGCATTCTACCTATAATTTGTCCTGCCTACAAGATAGGCTAGGGTCAAAGTGGTACAGAAATTGTGGGAGGGGCCAGGCAATGACTGGTCCATTTTGAGACCCATATCATGTGATGGAGCCCAACCCCTAACACTACTAATGATATTCTGTTATACTCGCAGACAGGCACCTAACATAATCATTATCAGAAAGGCTTTACCCAACAATGAATGGGAACACAGGTGCAGAAATCAACAGCCAAACACCTGGCAGGGCTTGGGCAATCCTGCAGAAGAGAGGACGGAAGGACTGTAGGAGCCAGAGGGGTCAAGTACACCAAAGAAAACCCACAGAATCAACTAACCTGTTTCCATAGGAGCTCACAGAGACTGAGCAAATTCAAACTATTGCTACCCCCTCGGAGAACCCCAACATCTCTGAAGCCCCAAGACATATATCTAGCTATCTGCTCTTTTCCACCTCTACCACACTCCAGAGTTTGTAGTTCACATAGCTGTCAGAATGATTTTTAACAACATAAGTCAGTTTACATCATTACTCAGCCTCACAGTCTCCCTCTAGAATAGATTTCACACGTATGTGACAAAATCCAGACTCTTCGTCTGTGGCCTACTAGAGGATTTGCACATGTCTAACACTGCTGTGCCATGGTTCTTTCCAGGATGTATTTTATGTTCAGAAGAAGTGAGATAATTTTAAAAACATTGTCTGCTAAAAAGACAAGAATTTGTCTTACAATATTCACTCCTGGATAGTTTCTTCATGTTATTATGTAACTGGCACAGAAAGTTGAATGGGAGCCATCTGAAGACTGTTTTAAACCCATCCACCTTCCTTATTTCTATAGCTATTAGAATGCCTAGACCAGCTTGCTTCTTAGGTCCATTTGCTTGGAAAATCTTTTTCTAGTCATGCACTCTGAAGTACTGTCTATCTTTGATGTCAGAGTGTGTTTATTTATTGTATGCAGCAGAAAGATGGATCCTTTTTTCACATCCATTGTGTCTTTTTATTGGGAAATTGAGTCCATTGATATTGAGAGATATTAATAACCAAATTATTTGTAATTCCTGTTATTTTTATATTGGTGGAGGTAGCATGTGTGTTTTGCTGGTGTGAAATTATTTATATCCTGTGTTTTCTTGGGTGTAGCTAGCCTCTCTGGGTTGGAGGGTTTTTTTTTTTTTCTAGTATATTTATAAGGCTGAATTTGTGAATAGATATTGTTTGAATTTGGTTTTATCATGGAATATTTGTTTTCTCCAACTATGGTGATTGAAAGTTTTGCTCAGCATAGTAATCTGGGCTGGGACCTGTGGTCTCTTAGAGTCTGCAAGACAACTGCCCAGCCCCTTCTAGTTTTTAGAGTCTCTCTTGATATGTTGAGTGTAGTCTAATAAGTATGTCTTTATATGTTTCTTGGCCTTTTTCTTTTACAGCTTTTAATATTCTTTCTTTGTTCTGTATATTTAGTGTTTTCATTATTATGTGGCAGGGGGTGCTTTCTTTTCTGGTCCAATCTATTTGGTGTTCTGTAAGCTTATTATGCATTTATTAGAATTTCTTCAGGTTGGGGAATTCTTCTATGATTTTTTTTCTTAAAAATACTTTCTGGTCCTTTGAGCTTGGAATCTTATTCTGTTCCTGTTATTCTTAGATTTGGTCTTTTCCAAGTGTCCCAGAATTCCTGGATGTTTTGTGTCAAGGACTTTTTTAGATTTAACATTTTATTTGACTGATATATCTTTTTTTTTTCAATTGTATCTTCTATGCCTGAGGTTCTTTCTTCCATCTCTTGTATTCTGTTGGTGATGCTTATGTCTATTGTTCTTGTTCTCTTCTCTAGCTTTTCTATCTTCAAGATTACCTCAGTTAGTTTACTTTATTGTTTCTATTTCCATTTTCAGGTCTTGAACAGTTTTGTTTATTTCCTCAGCTGTTTGTGCTTTTCTGGATTTATTTAAGGGATTTATGCATCTCCTCTTTAAAGGCCTCTATTTTAGACTTATATTTAAGATAATTTCTCCTGTGCTTCAGCTATGTTTAAATATGCAAGGTTTGCTGTAGTAAGATAGGTAGGCTCTGGTGGTGCCATGTTGCCTTGCCTGTTGTTGATAGTGTTCCTACGATCATCTCTACTCATCTGGGTTTGGGGTTATTACAGGTTTAGTTGCTGATTTCTGAGTTTATTACATGGGTGTGTTTTGGATTCTTCCCCCCCCCCCCATGGTTTCTGTTTCTTGTGGTCTGAATGGACTGGAGTTCTGGTGACAAACAAGCCTTCAGGTCCAGTAGGGTGTGTCTGCTAGTGTTTTTCTAACCTGTTTGACCTCTGGGGTTTTGGGTGCCAATGTTGCCTTTAGAGTCCCAAGTACTTGTGTCACCCCAGACCTGCTTGTAGGGTCCTTGCTTGGTCTCTGGAGTTCCTGGTACTGTGTGTCCTTCAGTAAAACAAAAGTCTTCTGGTAAAATGTTGTGGGCTATAATCAGAAGCCTGTGGGATAGGGTACAGTTTAGAACTGTTAGGTGTGCTCTAAGGGGAGTTTGTGGCAGAAGGCAGTGCCTTATCTGGAGTCCTAGTTGAAGTTGTAGGCTGAAATATGGAGCCCAGAAGAGGGGTGCAGTTTGGGGCTTTTACCACTCAGCTCATCTTTTACTCTATTGGAGATACTGCCATCACTTGAAACACTTTTTCCTCTTTTGGAATTTGAAGACCGAACCAGGGCTTTGTGTTTGCTAGGCAAGCAGTCTACCACTAATGTAAATCCCCACTCCAACTTGAACCATTTTGGAGTTTGCATTTCAGCTGAGACATCTATTTCATCTCTAAGCCACCATGAACTATAAGGACCACAGTTCACAGAACATCACATTCAATGCAAAGAAAAGGTAAAAAAAAAAAAAAAAAAAAAAAAAAAAATCAATGGCTTTCTCTCAGGTATGTCTATAAATGTTGCTTGTGGGATATACTAATAGCTGTCTTAGCCACCATGGGTCCTAGGTCACACAGGATCTACTGCCAAGAAACAGCCTCATTGTTAATTGGGACAATGACATATTCTAGATCTTTCTTACCCACTTTATTTAGATTGGTAAGTGGCATCAAAGATAGGGAATTGTATTACAGCTTTTAGCCCTATCAAATTAGTGTTTAATTTTAAAAAAATACCTATTGCAATCATATCCAAAACATTAGTAAAACCTGTTAGATGCAATATGTCATACCAACCTATGAAACAAGCAAAATTAATACTGTTTGATCGCATCAAAATGCTGTGCATATGATTGACTTCTTCAGTCATAATAACCTAAATTTGTTTAGTACTTTCCAGTTTACAAAACTGTAAATTGTATATTTATTCTTAGCATAAAATTTATAGGCAAGTGGGGAAGGTTTTTGGTTTCCACTTGTTTATGAAGAAAAGGAGAGAATGGAGTGAAGACCTTGACAAGTTTACTGAGATCTTCATGGCCTAATACTCTCAGGCTCTGTCATGACAAATGAGTGTGTCCTCTGAGACTAACATGTTCTGTTATTACATCAAGACAGCTGAGAAGTATCAGGAATTTGAGGTGCAATGTCAAAGCCCTTTCTTTGTTTCTTTGTGTCCAGGTTTTAGAAAGCAAGACATGCAAATAGCTAGAAGATCCATGACAAGCTAATATCAGTTTATTTCTGTCCTACTCTATAATAGCAGGCTCAAGAAATACATGCGATCTCTCTTTCCCTTTCAGTGCATCAGGCCAGAAACAGTGGCACAGTGCTGTAAGCCCAGTATTCCAAAGCAGAGAATAGAAGATTGTGAGTTTGAGAGCAGAGTAAACTGTATAATACCTCAACAGGAAAGGAAACATTAAAAAAAACAGCCCTTATCTCTCCAGGAATATTTCAATATATGGAGGTCAGTTAAAGTATTACCATGTGTGCACACATGATGCTTCTGACCAAATCTAGACCTAAACTGCAGAGAAGCATTTTGAGAGACTCTAGGCCTGGATAGAGAAGATTTATATTGATTTGCATTCTTTTTATCTGTTTAACTGAGAATGCTAGTGTCACTACAAATGGTGACAGGCTTAATTTTAGACCAAGCTTCCATTTTGCTACTTGCATTAGTAGTGAGTGACTTTGCTGGCATATAAACCTGCTGCTGTTGGCATCTTTCTCATGATGAATGACTTAGGGAAAATGAGTCTTTTAGACAAACTAAGACAGAATCTGTGATATAATACCCCAACAAAAGCAGCTTAAAATAGGAAAGGTTTGTTTAGCCCACAGATTGTTACAACCCACCATGTATCATGGCAAGGAAGCCACAGCAGTAGTGGTTAAGAGCACTGTGTGCTCTTCAAGAGGACTTTTGTTCAATTCTTATATCCACGTGGTAGCTCATAACTAATGCCAGAAAATATGATACCTTGTTTTGACTTTTATGGTCACCAGGCACACATGTAGGGCATAGACATTCCTGCAGGCAAAGTATCCAAATACATAAAAACAAATAAATTGAAAAGAAAAGAAAACAAACAAACAAAAATTAGCAAGGACATATTGTCTAGTTGACATGTTACTTGCATCAAGGTACAAATTAACACATGAGTATATTTGCTATTGTTGTGAGTCTATTATCTACTAATGGCATTTATGCATACGTAGATGTGTCCATGTTTCAGAGAATATTGCTGTGCAACTTCCAGGACACATTTATTCAAACATTTATTGTGCCCTATGTTTGTACGCACTAACACCATGCTAGACAATTTAGAGAAGCCACAAACAAGACATAGCCTTTGTCAACAAAGACCAGTGTAACCATGAAAATAGCAGGTAGGAAGCACAATATAAAGTCAAAAATGATGAAACAGGCATTTCTCATGGTCTAAGAAGGTAAAGTGATATGCTGTCTAGTGCTTTGTCATCTTTACAGAAGCCAGAGTCATTTGGGAAGAGAGAACTGGTACAATATACCTACTAGTGTGGCATATTGTGATGCTATTTACTAATTAACTATGGATGTGGAAGGTCCAGCCCATTGCAGGTAGTGCCACCCTTGGGCAAGAAGATCTGAGTTATATAAAAATCCAAGCTGAGCAAGCCTAGAGAGCAAGCCAGCTTCAGTTCCCACCTCCACTTTCCTGCCTTGACTTTCCTGAACAAAGAACTACAAGCTATAAGCTGAAATTGACCCTTTCCTCCCCATGTTGGTTTTGCTCATGGTGTTTTCGTACAACAAAAACCATAACTAAGACAGTTATTGAAATCAAGTAAACCCAGGAATCTGTTAGAAATAGAATTAACGAATCCCTGTCCCAACCCTAAATGTGGAGCTATATACCATTGATGGCTTCTGGAGGAAGAAGAGCCAGTTTTCCTAAAGGGTGTGGCATTTGGTAGGTAGACCACACTCCAATAAGTAGCACACATTAAGAAATATATGGATGGACAGATAGAAGTCCATGGACTATTGAACATAAAAAGAGAAAACATACAGAGTTGGGTAGGCAGAAAGTTGGGGGTAGATATGGGCCAAGAAATAAATATGATCCAAACACATTGCATGAAATTCTCAAGGAATTAATACAAAATGTTTAAAACTAAAGGATCTCTCACCATTTTACTGTCAAGTTTTCTTTTCTTACTAAATTTTCATTGTTGCCTCTGGCATTTTCCTATGAAAATGAACACTTTAGAGCCCTGTAAGCAATTGAAGGTCAGAGATAGCTTTGTTTGGTCATTCCATAATTAAGCAGAACAATATTACTGAAGAGTTGACTATGGGGGTTGAATATCTGGATATTCTAGTCAGTTTCTATTCTGTTTCCGTGATAAAGCATACAAAGAAACAAATAACAAGAACAACAAAAACAGTATTCCTAAGAACAACTTAGGTGATGATTTGATTTTCACCTTCATATGGAAAGAAAAAAGAAAGAAAGAAAAGAAAGAAAGAAGCAAAGAAATAGAAAGAAAGAAAGAAAGAAAGAAAGAACGAGTGAGCAGGCCATTCCAGCGGCCCTCCATTCACCCACTGCCTCTCCTCTTCTACCCCATCAGACTCCTGAATCATACAGGTAAGCTTCTCTTCCACTACCTATAAGCTGCCCTCAGCAGTCTACATCATGGGGACCTCCATTCTCCTGCCATCTCTCTGCCCATCTTCATCAGACCTGAGGCTCCTGAACCATACAGAACTGCAGTTCAATAACCATACAGCAAATGGATACCCATCAGAGGCCTGCCACACCAGGACCATCGAGGTTCACCCCCCTCATACTGATTACAACAAGAACATCTAGGGACTAAAACCATCCAGATGGTTAAGGCTCTCAAAAGAATACAATCCCCAAGAGTCAGGGCAACATAACACCTCCAAAACATAGCTATAAAACTACTGTGGACATTCTAACACAGTGGAAACACAAGAATTCAATTCAATTAAATTCAATTCAATCTTATAAAGATGATACAGGGCTTTAAAGAAGAAATGAATAAAGCCCTTAAAGAAATTCAGGAAAATACAGTCAAACAGATAGAAGTCTCTAAAGAGGAAACAATTAAATCCCTTAAAGACATACAGAAAAATACAATTAAACAGGTGAAGGAAATCAATAAAACTGTGCAAGCCCTGAAAGTGGAGATAGAAGTGATAAAGAAAACACAAACTGAGGAATTCCTTGAAGATGGAATTCCCAGGGAAGAGAACAGGAACAACATCACAAACATAATATAGGAGATGGAAGAATCTCAGGCGTAGAAGATACAGTCAAAAGATTGATACATCAGTCAAAGAAAATGTTAAAGCTAAAAAATTCCTGACACTAAATGCCTAAGAAATATGGGATGCCATAAAAAGACCTAACCTAAGACTAATAGGAATAGAAGAACATGAAGAGTCCCAGCTCCAAGGCCCAGAAAATATTCTCAACAAGATCATCGAAGAAAACTGTCCCAACTTAAGAAAGATGCCTATAAACATATGAGAAACTTATAGAACCCAAACTAGACTGGACCAGAAAAGAAAATCCTCCCAACACATAATAACCAAAACACAAAATTTACTGAAGAAAGGAAGAATATTAAAAGTGGTAAGGGGAAAAGGCCAGGTAATATACAAAGGCAGACCTATCAAAATCACACCCAACTTCTCAATAGAGACTCTAATAGCTAGAACGGCCTGGACAAATATCCTCCAATCTCAAAAAAAATAAACCACATGTGCCATCTATACCCAGGAAAACTCTCATTCACCATAGATGAAGAAAACAAGATATTTCAAAACAAATCCAAATTCAAACAATATTTATCCATAAATCCAGCCCTACAAAAAATACTAGAAGGAAAACTCCAACCCAAGAAGGATAACTACATCTAAGAAATCATAGGAAATAGGTAATTCCATACCAGCCAAAACAAGGAAATCACACACAATCTCTCTCTCTCTCTCTCTCTCTCTCTCTCTCTCTCTCTCTCTCACACACACACACACACACACACACACAAACACCACCAATATCAAAATAACAGAAAATAACATTCACTGGTCATTAATAGTTCTCAACTTAATTCTCCAATTAAAACACATAGGCTAACAGAATAGATGCGAAAGCAGGTTCCATGATTTTGCTACATAAAAGAAACACACCTCAGTCATAAAGACAGACATTATCTCAGAGTAAAGTGCTGGAAAAAAGTTTTCCAAGCAAATGGACCCAAGGAGCAAGCAGCAGTAGCCATCCTAATATCTAATAAAATAGAATTTCAACCAAAATTAATCAGAAGAGACAATGAAGGATACTTCATACTCATCAAAGGAAAAGAGCCAAGGTGATATCTCAATTCTGAACATCTATGTCCCAAACACAAGTGCACTCACATTTACAAAAAGAAACATTGCTAAAGCTTAAATTACACATCAAGCCCTACACACTAGTAGTAGGAGACTTCAACACCCAACTCTCACCAATTGACAGGACATCCAGACAAAAACTAAAAAGAGAAGCAATGAAACCAATAAACTTTGATGAATCAAATGGACCTAAGAGACATCTTTAGAATATTTCACCCAAACACAAAAAAATTGACTTTCTTCTCAGCACTTCATGGATCCTTCTTCAAAATTGACCATGTAGTCAGTCACAAAACAAACCTCAACAGATACAAGAAAATTGAAATAATGCCTTGTATCTTATCAGACAACTATGAATTAAAGCTGGACTTCAACAACAGAAACACTGGAAAGCCTACACACTCTTGGAAACTGAACAACTCTCTACTCAATGATCTCTGGTTCAGGAAAGAAATAAAGAAATTAAAGACTTCCTAGAATCCAATGAAAATGAAGGCACAACATAGCCAAATTTATGTGACTCAATGAAAGCAGTCCTAAGAGGAAAGTTCATAGCACTAATTGCCTCCATAAAAAAATTCGAAAGTTCTCATATCAGCAATTTGAAAGTACAATTGAAAGCTATAGAAAAAAAAGAAAGCACACCAAAGAGGAGTAGATGGGATAAAGTAGTCAACATCAGGGCTCAAATCAATCAGATAGAAACAAAGAAAACAGTACAAAAATCACAAAACCTAGATATGATTCTTTGAGAAAATCAACAAGATAGATAAACTCTTAGCCAAACTAACCAAGAGACAGAGACACAGTATCCAAATAAACAAATTCAGTAATGAAAAGGGAGATATAACAACTGACCCTGAAAAAGTTCAAAGAATCATTAGGTCTAACTTCAAAAACCTGTATTCCACAAAATTGGAAAATCTAAACAAAATGGATGATTCAACTTACCAAATTAAACCAAGATGAGGTAAACAATATAAATAACCCCATAGGCTCTAAAGAAAAAGAAGTAGTCATTAAAAGTCTCCCAACTAAAAATAGCCCAGGGCCAAATTGTTTTAGTGCAGACTTCTACCAGACTTTCCAAGAGCTAATTCCAGTACTGCTTAAACTATTCCACAATATAGAAACAGAAGGAATACTGACAAAATCATTCTATGAGGCCACAGACACCCTAATACCTAAACCACGCAGACTCAACAAAGAACAAGAACTTCAGGTCAATTTCTCTCATGAACATTGATTCAATGTTCATACTCAGTAAAATACTCACGAACCAAATCCAGAAGCACATCAAAGACATCATCCATCAAGAACAAGTAGGTTTCATCCTAGGGATGCAGGGTTGGTATAATACTCAAAAATCCATCAGTGTAATCCACCATATAAACAAACTGAAAGAAAACAAATCACATGATGATCTCATTAGATACTGAAAAAACATTTGATACAATCCAACACCCCTTCATGTTAAAAGTATTAGAGAAATCAGAGATACATCATACATACCTAAGCATAATCAAAGCAATATACAGAAAGCCAATAGCAAACATCAAACTAAATGGAGACAAACTTAAAGCATTTCCACTAAAATCAGGGATAATACAAGGCTGCCCACTCTCTCCCCATCTATTCAATATAGTATTTGAAGTTCTAGCCAGAGTAATAAGACAACTAAAGGAGATCAGGGGAGACAAATTGGAAAGGAAGAAATTAAAGTACTTCTATTTGCAGATGATAAGATAGTATACATAAGTGACCCCAAAAATTCAAGCAGAGAACTCATACAGCTGACAAACACCTTTAGCAAAGTGGCTAGATACAAAATTAACTCAAAGAAATCAGTAGCCCTCCTTTAAACAAATAAACAAGTTGAGAAAATTAGGAAAACAGCACCATTTACAATAGCCACAAATAATATATAAAATATCTTGGTGTAATTCTAGCCAAGCAAGAAAAACACCTGTATGACAAGAACTTCAAGTCTCTTAAAAACAAATTGAAGAAGATACCAGAAGATGGAAAGCTTGCACATGCTCATGTATTGATAGGTAAGACAAAGGAAATTTGGCAACCCACAGATTGAGAAAGGATCTTCACCAACCCTATATCTGACAGATGGCTTTTATCCAAATTTTACAAGATACCAAGAACCAGAATAACCCGATTTTTAAAAAATGGTATATAGAACTAAACAGAATTTTCAACACAGGAATCGCAAATGGATGAGAAGCACTTAAAGAAATGTTCAAAGTCTTTAATCATCAAGGAAATGCAAATCAAAACAACTCTGAGACTCCATCTTACACACATCAGAATGGCTAAGATAGGAAACTCAGGAAATAACACATGCTGGCTAGGATGTGGAGCAACTGGAGCACTCCTCCATTGCTGGCAGGAGTGCAAACTTATACAACCACTTTGTAAGTCAATTTGGCCTTTTCTCAGAAAACTAGGAATAGTTCTACATCAAGACCCAACTATACCACTCCTGGGCATATACCCCCCAAAGGCTCCAACATCTCATAAAGACACTTGCTCATTTATGTTCATGGCAGCTTTATTTGTAATACCCAGAAACTAGAAACAACTTAGATGTCCCTTGACTGAAAAATGAATAAAGAAAATGTGGTACATCTACACAGTGGAATACTATTCAGCTATTAAAAACCAAGATATTATTTATTTTGCAGGCAAAAGGATAGAATTTGATAATATTATCCTGAGTGAGGTAACCCAGTTCCTAAAGGACATGCATGATATGTACTCATTCTTAAGTGAATATTAGCCATAACATACAGGACACCCATGCTATACTCCACAAACACAAAGAAGCTAAACAAGGAAGGCCCAAGTGAGGATGCTTGAATCTCACTTAGAAAGGGAATAAAATAGTCATAAGAGACAGATGATGGGAGGGAACTGAGAGGGAGGGGGAATGGGGAGGGGAATGGGGATTCAGGGCCGGTGTGAGGAAGGACAGGAAAGATGGCTAGATGATGATAAAAATGAATAGAAATCTGCAACTGACAGGGGTTAGGATGTTTGGGAGCATCTCCACGATGAGATATGGCCTGGGACAAGGGATGCACCAAAGAATCAATGGGTGACTCCCTACATTGGGGATATAGAAACTGAAGAGGCCACTTCCTATATCTAGACAGGACCCCTAGTGAAGCAATAAAAACTATAATCCACTCACAAAATGTTCAACCAAAAATTTATCCTTTCTACAAGTAATACAGGCATGGGGGAAGGAGCAGAGACTGAGGGAATGGCCAGTCAATAACCAACTCAACTTGAGATCCATCTCAAGGGCAAGAACCAATCCCTAACACTATTAAAGATACTCTGTTATGCTTGGAGACAGGAGTAAGTTGTCCTCCGAGAGGCTCCGTACAGCAGCTGACTCAGAGAGATACAGACATCCACAGCCAAACAGTGGATGGAGCATGGGGATACTTATGGAAGAATAAGAAGAGGGATTGTGGGTTGAAAAGGGGATAAGAACTCCATAGGAAGACCAACAGAGTCAACTACCCTTCGGGCTCTAAGAGTCTGAACCACCAACCAAAGAACATACACAGACCTAGACCTCCCTGTTCATGTAGTAGCAGTGTACCTTGGTCTTCATGTGGGTCCTGAACAACTGGAGTGGGGGCTATCCCACTTTTTTGCCTGTATGTGGGATATGCTCTTCTAACTGGGCACCCTTGTCTGGCCTCAGTAGGAGAAGAATTGCCTGGCCTCAAAGAGAGTTGAAGTGTAAGAATTGGGGGGGAGGGGGGGATACCTAGGGCAGGCCCATCTGCCCAGAGGAGAAGGGGATGGGAGAGGGAGAAAGGATTGTGGGAGGGGGGTCAATGAGCAGCACGTAAAGTGAATAAGTAAAAGAATAACATAAATTTAAGAAAAGAAAGAAAGAAGTACAAAATCAAACAACAAAAAACAGAATAGCTAAAACAATCATAAGTAATAAAGGAACTTCTGGAGATATCATCGTCCCTCATGTCAAATTGTACTTCATAGTACATAAATAACACATTAAAAGTACATAATAGAGCTGGGAGGTAAGAGCCTGCCGGTTTCCATCTGTGGCAGGACACCTCTGCCTAGGCCAACAGGCTTCCATAGCTAAACAGTACCAGGTGAAAGTGAACTGCCCACGTGTGTGGAAAAACCAGCGGGTGGAGGGCCCCAGACACAGGGACTGAGGAACAGCCAGAAGGTAAGAGCCTTCTGGTTTCCATCTGTAGCTGGATACCTCTGCCTGGGCCACCAGGGCTCCATAGCCAAACAGTGCCAGGAGAAAGCAAGCTACCCACCTGTGTGGAAAAGCCAGCAAGAGGAGTGCTCCAGACTCAGGGACTGAGGAACAGCGGGAGGTAGGAGACTTCCTGTTTACATCTGTGGCAGAAGTCCTTTACCTGGGCCACCAGGGCTCCATAACCAAATAGCCCTGGGAGAAAGCTAGTCTCCCAGGAGTGGGGAACAGACTGACTAAGCAGAGGGTCCCACCTGGAATTCCCAGGTCACAGGAACTAGGGAACAGGGATCTGGTTTATTTCGGTGGCTGGAGAGTAGATCCTGTGACACAGGGCTCCATACTCAAATAGTGCCAAGAGAGAGCTGGTATACCAGGAGTGCCAGCACACCTTTAAGGACAGGCAAGACCACTACTTCTTTTAAAATTCACTGGACCAAGAGGGACCCTAGCAGAGCCATCAGGACACAGGAAACAAGGGTCAGCTGGGGATTAGATCCTTCTTGTTTCTGACTGTACCCAAGAGCTGACCATGCACCACAACTCTCCAAACCCAAATTCTCAGAGAGAACTGGTCTCCAAGGCGTATTGACACCTGGGCTTCCAGGAGAGACAAGCCATAGTCAGAGAGAGAAAGACCAGCTAACACCAGAGATAACCAGGTGGCAAAAGGCAAGGGCAAGAACATAAGGAACAGAAACCAAGACTACTTGGCTTCATCAGAACCCAGCTCTCCCACCACAGCCAGCCCTGGATACCCCAACACACCAGAAAAGGAAGACTCAGACTTAAAATCACATATCAAGAGGATGAAAGAAGATTTCAAGAAGGAAATAAATAACTCCCTTAAAGAAATACAAGAGAACACAGGTAAACAACTGGGAACCCTTAAAGAGGACACACAAAAAATCCATTAAAAAATTACAGGAAAACACAATCAACCCGGCAGAAATACAGGAAAACACAAACAAATGAACAAAACCATTCAAGAATTAAAAACAGAAATAGAAACAATAAAGAAATCACAAGGGGAGACAACTCTGGAGTTAGAGAACATAGGAAAGAAATCAGGAGTCATAGATGCAAGCATCACCAACAGAATACAAGAGATGGAAGAGATAATCTCAAGTGTGGAAGATTCCATAGAAAACATGGACACAGCAGTCAAAGAAAATACAAAATCCAAAAAGTTCCTAACCCAAAACTTCCAAGATATCCAGGATGCAATAAGAAGACAGAACCTGAGGATAATAGGTATAGAAGAGAGTGAAGATTCCCAACTTAAAGGACCAGGAAATATCTTCAACAAAATTATAGAAGAAAACTTCCCTAACCTAAAGAAAGAGATGAGCATAAATATACAAGAAGCCTACAGAACGCCAAATAGACTGGACCAGAAAAGAAATTCCTCCCCTCACATTATAGTCAAAACACCAAATACACAAAATAAGGAAAGAATATTAAAAGCAGTAAGGGAAAAAGGTCAAGTAACATATAAAGGCAGACCTATCAGAATTACACCAGACTTCTCACCAGAGACAATGAAAGCTAGAAGATCCTGGGCAGATCTCATACAGACTGTAAGAGAACACAAATGCCAGTCCAGGCTGCTATACCCATCAAAACTCTCAATAATCATAGATAGTGAAACCAAAATATTTTATGACAAATTCAAATTTGCACAGTATGTTTCCACAAACCCAGCCCTACAAGGAATAATACATGGAAAAAGCCAACTCAAGGAGGGAAACTACACCCAAGAAAAAGCAAGAAAGTAATCTTTCAACAAACTCAAAAGAAGATAGCCACATAAAGATATAAAAAAACATCAAAAATAACAGGAAACAACAATCACTGTTCCTTAATATCTCTTAGCATCACTGGACTCAATTGCCCAATAAAAAGACATAGACTAACAGGCTGGATACATAAACAGGACCCAGCATTTTCCTGCATACAGGAAACACACCTCAGGGTTAAAGACTAACCCTACTCAGATTAAAGGGCTGGAAAACAATTTTCCAGGCAAATGGCCCCAAGAAACAGGCTGAAGTAGCCATTCTAATATCGGATAAAATTGACTTTCAACCAAAAGTCATCAAAAAAGATAAGGAAGGACACTTCATACTCATCAAAGGAAAAATCTACCAAGAAGAACTCTCAATTCTGAACATCTATGCCCCGAATGCAAGAACTCCCACATTCATAAAAAGAAACTTTACTAAAGCCCAAAGCACACATTGCACCTCACACAATAATAGTGGGAGACTTCAACACCCCACTATCAACAATGGACAGATCTTGGAAACATAAACTAAAAAGAGACACAGTGAAACTAACAGATGCTATGAACCAAATGGGTTTAACAGATATCTATAGAACATTTCATCCTACATCAAAAGAACATACTTCTTCTCAGGACCTCAGGATACCGTCTCCAAAATTGATCATATAATTGGTCACAAAACAAACCTCAACAGATATAAGAAGACTGAAATAATCCCATGCCTCCTATCAGATCACTACAGATTAAGGCTGGTCTTCAATGGCAACAACAACAACAGAAAACCCACATACACATGGAAGCTGAACAATGCTCTAGTCAATGATAACTTGGTCAAGGACGAAATAAAGAAAGAAATTAAAGACTTCCTAGAATTTAATGAAAATGAAAGTACAACATACCCAAACCTATGGGACACAATGAAAGCAGTGTTAAGAGGAAAACACACAGCTCTGATTGCCTACAAAAAGAAACTGGAGAGAGCATATACTAGCAGCTTAACAGCACACCTGAAAGTTCTAGAACAAAAAGAAGCTAATACACCCAAGAGGAATAGAAGGCATCAAATAATCAAATTAAGGGCTGAAATCAACCAAGTAGAAACTAAAAGAACTATAGAAAGAATCAAAAAAACCAGGAGCTGGTTCTTTGAGAAAATCAACAAGATAGATAAACCCTTAGCCAGACTAACCAGAGGGCACAGAGACAGTATCCAAATTAACAAAATTAGAAATGAAAAGGGAGATATAACAACAGATTCTGAGGAAATTTAAAAAATCATCAGATCCTACTACAAAAGCCTATACTCAACAAAATTGGAAAATCTGGAGGAAATGGAAAAGTTTCTAGACAGATACCAACTACCAAAGTTAAATCAGGATCAGATAAACCATCTAAACATTCCCATAACCCCTAAAGAAATAGAAGCAGTCATTAAAATCCTGCCAACCAAAAATGCCGAGGACCAGATAGGTTCAGTGCAGAATTCTATCAGACCTTCAAAGAAGACCTAATACCAATACTCTTCAATCTATTCCACAAAATAGAAACTGAAGGAACACTACCCAATTCATTCTATGAGGCCACAGTTACACTGATACCAAAACCCCACAAAGACCCAACAATAAAAGAAAACTTCAGACCAATTTCCCTTATGAATACTCAATAAAATTCTTGCAAACCGAATCCAAGAACACATCAAAACAATCATTCACAATGATCAAGTAGGCTTCATCCCAGGGATACAAGGATGGCTCAATACCTGGAAATCCATCAATGTAATACAATACATAGACAAACTCAAAGACAAAACCACACAGTCATTTCATTGGATGCTAAAAAAGCATTTGACAAAGTTCAGCATCCCTTCATGATAAAAGTCTTGCAAAGATCAGGAATTCAAGGAACATACCTAAACATAGTGAAAGCAATATACAGCAAACCAGTGGCCAACATCAAACTAAATGGAGAGAAACACGAAGCAATCCCACTAAAATCAGGGACTAGACAAGGCTGCCCTCTCTCTCCCTATCTATTCAATATAGTACTTGAAGTTCTAGCTAAAGCAATCAGAAAGCAAAAGGAGGCCCAATGGATACAAATTGGAAAGGAAGAAATCAAAATATCACTATTTGCAGATGATATGATGGTATACTTAAGTGACCCGAAAAACTCCACCAGAGATCTGCTACAGCTGATAAACACCTTCAGCAAAGTGGCCGGATACAAAATTAACTCAAGCAAATCAGTAGCCTTCCTATATTCGAAGGATAAACAGGCTGAGAAAGAAATTAGGGAAATGACATCCTTCACAATTGTCACAAACAATTTAAAATATCTTGGTGTGACTCTAACAAACAAGTGAAAGATCTGTATGACAAGAGCTTCAAGTCTCTGAAGAAAGAAATCGAAGAAGACCTCAGAAGATGGAAAGATCTCCCATGCTTTGATTGCCAGGATTAATATAGTTAAAATGGCCATCCTGCCAAAAGCAATCTACAGATTCAATGCAATCCCCATCAAAATCCCAACTCAATTCTTCATAGACATTCTAATCAGAAACTTTCTCTGATTGTATCGGCATTGTACCACATTCCAATAAGAAACTCTCTCTGATTGCTAACTTCCACAGCTGCTGTGGAAAGCGTGTCCTATCTAGATTTTGCCTCATGTGAAACTCCCTGACTAAGGACCTGATGTAGCTAAGCTCACAGCTTGGAACACGAGAGAATTCAAATGCAAACATTTGTAAAGGTACTTGAAGTTGAAGAATTGAAAAGTACATCCTGCTTACTTTGATCCAATGATCTGGACCTCCTTTAAGATGGAGGTGAGGGATGGTAAATTTGCATGGAAACAGGTAGGAAAACAGCTAGGCAACCTTGGAAACAAAAGAAGTGTAAAAAAAGAAATCAAGAAAGCTAATGCAAAATGATAATTAGGAGCCCAAAGTGATAATTAGGTTACTAACTGGGGGTTTTGTTTGAAGACTATTTTCTTGGTATCTTTAAAGCAAATGGACAATTTAAATAAAAGATCCTAAGTTTTAAGAGTGCTGAATACCACTACAAAAATAAACACCATTTGAGCAGAGGAGAAACCCCTGTCTTCAATACCTCGGCCTCTAACCAATGCCTGGGGCATGACATCACTTACAGTATTCTCTTGGACTCAATAAAAACATTTTTAAGAACACATAATCCATAAATGAATGGGATAGATATATGTTATTCTATGGCACATTTTAAGAGCTTTTCATGTGTTTTCTCCCAAGAGAATTTACATATAAAGACATTGAAATTGTACATAGGTTAGTCCTTTGTTCAAAGTGACAGAACTCCAGAGAGTATATTTTAGAGAAGTCCTATTAAGAATATTTTTTAGTAAAAATGTAAACATAAAAAGTAGAGAAAAAGACAAGTTGGGGAGGGAGAGCATTCTTGAACCTGAAACTTCTGGCCCTCTCACCTGCCTTTCCAACTGTCTGAATTGAAGGCTTGTACCACTCCATTTGTTTGTGCAAAATAGGGGATTAAGTCCAGGGCTTCAGGCGTAAAGGGAGCAGCCTGCCAGCTCGGCCACACCTCCAGCCCTGTGGGTCTGTTTACTTTACTAGATTACAGACCCCTAACATCTTAGCCTTAAGACCTATCCATCCCTAAAAATCAAGGTCATTCTGTTACAGTAACACAATGCCAATTTATTCATATAAGAATATTAGTACTGCTATAGAAATAATGTGCCTTAACATGAGTAGCCACTCCATATAAGCAGAGATTATTGAAGGGAAAGCTCTTTAATAGTCCTTATCTGTTCCGGCTAATGCTCAAGGAACAGCCAGCCTCAAAGAAAAGGTTTTATTAACTTGTATATACCTTTGGCTTATGCATTCCACATATACTGTCATCTTTAAATGTCCTTCAAGTCCCCACCCCAAGTTACATCTGAACAATTTAAACAGAGACTGGACACTGCAAGTATGGCCATTTGGCTACTTGGATGATTTAAACTTCAAAGACATTGCCAGACCCATTCCCCAAGTACACCTTGGTTTTCCTCTTGAATACTAGTTACCTAAACTCATTTAACCCACCTGGATTACACTTCTGGCAAGAACAAAGGGGATTTAAAGACAGCCTAGGACTAAAGGAGGTTGTGACCTCTTGAGCTGCCCCTTGGAGGGGTGTTCTTTGATGTGGAGATGGGCCTAATGGCCTGTTGGAAGTCAGGGCTATCTCCTGTTGCTATGGGGATGGAGCCTCATTGCAGGTCAATCTTGGTGAGAAAACATTAGCAGAACTTTCTTAGCAAATCAAATTTCACCTGTGGTACATAATTTTCTTTCTCACTGTTTCTAACAAATGTAGTTAATACCCTGATTGTCTTCCAGTCGGATTGGAACTAGCACTTTTTCAGCTAAATTCTACTTTGTATAACTTAATATTTCTAAGCAAGTCTATTAGTAAATTGTTTATAGCATCAATTTTACCACTTGAAGTTTCACCTGTATCCACAACACCTCTGACTGTGAGTGATTTGTGGTTGGCACTTCCTCTCAAGGAAAGAAAACTATTTACCATCTCACTTTTATGAGTGATAGGACACACAGTAGGTTAAAATTATTAAATGTACTGCTCACACATGCACACACTGTCCATCAGTAGATAATAAGTCCATCTGCCAAAGAGGGTAAGGATCCACCACCCTAGTCCCCTCCCCAGGGAATTGACTTTTCCCTCTACCTAAAATCATAAAAGAATCCAGCAGATACCCTCTATGTGTAGGTTGGGGTGGAGGGTGGTGTTTGGGAGAATTTAAGGCAAGATAGCCAAGAGGGAATGAAGGGGAGAATGATGTAATTCTATTTCAACTAAAAACATATTTTAAAGAATCATTATATATTATAAACTAAATATATGATTCTTTTTTTAATTGAATATGTTCTTTATTTACATTTCAAATGTTTTCCCCTTTCCAGGTCTCCCCTTCAGAACCCCGTATCCCATCCCCCCTCTCCCTGCCTCTATGAGAGTGCTCCCCCACCCACCCACTCCTGTCCTCCTGCCCTGGCATTCAATCCCTACACTGGGGCATCGAACACCCTCAAGCCCAAGGGCCTCTCCTCCCACCAATGTCCAACAAGGCCCTCCTCTGCCACATATGTGGCCAGCACCATGGGTCGTTCCATATATATTCTTTGGTAGGTGGTCCAGTCACCAGGAACTCCAGCAGAGTCTGGCTGTTGAGACTGTCGCTCTCTCCATGGGGCTGCAAACCCCCTCAGCTCCTTCAATCCCTTCTCCAATTCCTCCATTGGGAACCCCCATGCTCAGTCCAATGGTTGACTGCAAACATCACCTCTGTATTTGTTAGGATCTGGCAAAGTCTCTCAGGAGACAGCCATATAAGGCTTCCACCAGCAAGCACTTCCCAGCAACCACAATAGAGTCCAGGTTTGGTAACTGTATATGGGATGTATCCCCAAGTGGGGCAGTCTCTGGATGGCCTTTTCTTCAGTTTCCGTTCCACACTTTGTCTCCATATTTCCTCCTGTGAGTATTTTGTTCACCCTTCTAAGAAGCACTGAAGCACCCGCATTTTGTTCTTCCTTCTTCTTAGGCTTCATACGGTTTGTGAATTGAATCTTGGGTACTCCGAAATTTTGTGCTAATATCCACTTATCAGTGAGTACATACAATGTGTGTTCTTTTGTGAACGAGTTACCTCACTCAGACTGATATTTTCAAGTTCCATTCACTTGCCTGCTAATTTCATGAAGTCATTTTTATTTTTAATAGCTGAGTAGTAGTCCATTGTGTAAATGTACCACATTTTCTGTATCCATTGCTCTGTTGAGGGACATCTGAGTTGTTTCCAGTTTCTGGCTATTATAATGAAGGCTGCTATGAACATATTGAATGGATAGGGAGAGAGTGGACAGCCTTGTCTAGGCCCTTATTTTAGTGGGATTGCTTCAAATTTCTATCCATTTAGTTTGATGTTGGCTACTTGTTTGCTGTATATTGCTTTTAATATGTTTAGGTATGGGCTTTGAATTCCTGATCTTTCCAAGACTTTTAATCATGAAGGGATGTTGAATTTTGTCAAATGCTTTTTCAGCATCTAATGAAATGATCATGTGGTTTTTTTTTTTCTTTGAGTTTGTTTATGTAGTGGATTACATTGATGGATTTCCATATATTGAACCATCCCTGAATCCCTGGGATGAAGCCTACTTGATTGTGGTGAATGATTGTTTTGATGTGTTCTTGGATTTGGTTTGCAAGAATTTTATTGAGTATTTTTGCATCTATATTCATAAGGGAAATTGGTCTGAAGTTCTCTTCGTTGGGTCTGTGGAAGGTTTTGGTATCAGCTTAACTGTGGCTTCATAGAACAAAGTAGTGTTCCTTTTATTTCTATTTTGTGGAATAGTTTGAAGAGTATTGGTAGTAGATCTTCTTTAAAGGTCTGAAAAAAATTCTGTACTAATCCCATCTGATCCTGGGCTTTTAGTTGGGAGACTTTTAATGAGTGCTTCTATTTCTTTAGGAGTTAAGGGATCATTTAGATGGTTTATCTGATCCTGATTTAACTTTGGTATTTGGTATCTGTCTAGAAAATTGACCATTTCATCCAGATTTTCCAGTTGTGTTGAGTATAGGCTTTTGTAGTAGATTCTGATGATATTTTGAATTTTTTCAGTTTCTGTTGTTATACCCCCTTTTCATTTCTGATTTTGTTAATTTAGACATTGTCTCTGTGCCCTCTGGTTAGTCTGGCTAAGGGTTTATCTAACTTGTTGATTTTCTTAAAGAATCAGCTCCTGGTTTGTTAATTCTTTATATAGTTCTTTTGGTTTCTACTTGGTTGATTTTAGCCCTGAATTTGATTATTTCCTGCTGTCTATTCCTTTTTTGGTGTATTAGCTTCTTTTTGTTCTAGAGTTTTCAGGTGTGCTGTTAAGCTGCTAGTGTATGTCCTCCCCAGTTTATTTTGGAGGTACTCATAGCTATGAATTTTCCTCTTAACACTGCTTTCATTGTGTCCCATAAGTTTGGGTATGTTATGCCTTCATTTTTATTAAATTCTAAAAAGTCTTTAATTTCTTTTTTTTTCTTTTCTTCCTTGACCAAGTTATCACTGAGTAGGGCATTGTTCAGCTTCCATGTGTATGGAGGCTTTCTGGGTTTTTTTTGTTGTTGTTTTTTTGTTTGTTTGCTTTTTGTTTTTTGTTTTTTTTTGGGGGGGGGGGGTTTCTGTTGAAGACCAGCCTTAATTAGTAGTGATCTGATAGGAGGCCTGGGATTATATCAATCTTCTTATTTCTGTTGAGGTCTGTCTTGTGACTGATTTTGCAGTCAATTTTGGAGAAGGTACCATGAGGTGCTGAGAAAAAGGTATATTCTTTTGATTTAGGATGAAGTGCTGTATAGATATTTGTTAAATCCATTTGGTCCATAACTTCTGTTAGTTTCACTGTGTCTCTGTTTAGGTTGTGTTTCCAAAATCTGTCCATTGATGAGAGTGGGGAGTTGAAGTCTCCCATTATTATTGTGTGAGGTGCAGTGTGTGCTTTGAGCTTTAGTAAAGTTTCTTTTATGAATGTGGGTGCCCTTGCATTTGGAGCATAGATGTTCAGAATTGATAGTTCTTTTTGGTAGATTTTTCCTTTGATGAGGATGAAGTGTCCTTCCTTATCTTTTTTGATGACTTCTGATTGAAAGTTGATTTTATCTGATATTAGCATGGCTATTCCTGCTTGTTTCTTGAGACCATTTGCCTGGAAAATTGTTTTCTAGCTCTTTACTCTGAGGTATTGTTTGTCTTTAACCCTGAGGTGTGTTTCCTGTATGCAGCAAAATGCTGGGTCCTGTTTATGTATCCAGTCTGTTAGTCTATGTCTTTTTATTGGGGAATTGAGTCCATTGATATTAAGAGACATTAAGAAATAGTGATTGTTGCTTCCTGTTATTTTTGATGTTATTTTTATGTTTGTGTGGCTATCTTCCTTTGGGTTTGTTGAAAGAAGATTACTTTCTTGCTTTTTCTAGGGTGTAGTTTCTCTCCTTGTGTTGGTGTTTTCCTTCTATTATCCTTTGTAGGGCTGAGTTTGTGGAAAAATATTGTGTAAATTTGGTTTTGTCATGGAATATCTTGGTTTCACCATCTATGGTAATAGATGAGTTTTTCTGGGTATAGCAGCCTGGGCCGGCACTTATGTTCTTTTAGTGTTTGTGTGAGATCTTCTAGCTTTCATAGTCTCTGGTGAGAAGTCTGGTGTAATTCTAAAAGGTCTGCCTTTATATGTTTCTTGACCCTTTTTCCTTACTGCTTTTAATATTCTTTCTTTGTTTTGTGCATTTGGTGTCTTGACTATCATGTGATGGGAGGAATTTCTTTTCTGGTCCAATCTGTTTGGAGTTCTATAGGCTTCTTGTATGTTTATGTGCATCTCACTCTTTAAGTTAGAGAAGTTTTCTTCTATAATTTTGTTGAAGATATTTACTGGCCCTTTAAGTTGGGAACCTTTACTCTCTTCTATACCTATTATCCTTAGGTTTGGTCTTCTCATTGTGCCCTGAATTTCCTAGATGTTTTGGGTTAGGAGCCTTTTGCATTTTGCATGTTCTTTGATTCCTGTGTCAATGTTTTCTATGTTATCTTCTGCACCTGAGATTCTCTCTTCTATCTCTTGTGTCTGTTGGTGATGCTTGCATGTATGACTCCTGATTGCTTTCCTAGGTTTTCTATCTCCAGGGTTGTCTCCCTTTGTGATTTCTTTATTGTTTTTATTTCCATTTCTAGATCTTGGATGGTTTTGTTCAATTCCTTCACCTGTTTGGTGGTGTTTTCCTATAATTCTGTAATGGTTTTTGTGTTTCCTCTTTAAGGGCTTCTACCTGTTTACGTGTGTTCTCTTGTATTTCAAGGGAGTTTTTTCATTTCCTTCTTAAAGTCCTCTTTAAGTCTTCATGAGATCTTGCTCATGATTTCAATCAGAGTCTTGCTTTTCTGGTGTATTAGGGTATCCAGGGCTTGCTGTGGTGGGAGAACTGGGTTTTGATGGTACCAAGCAGCCTTGGTTTCTGTTGATTATATTCTTGCCCTTGCCTTTTGCCATCTGGTTATCTCTAGTGTTAGCTGGTTTGGCTGTCTGACTGTGGCTTTCCTTCCTGCCACCCTATGTGTCATTACTCCTGGGAGACCAGTTCTCTCCGGGACAAATTTGGGTATTGTATAGGGTCAGCTCTGGGGTACAGACAGAAACCAGAAGTATCCTGTTCCCAGCTGTTCCTTCGTTCCTGAGCACTTATGGCTCAGAAAGGGTTTCTCTTGGGCCAGGATCAGCTCCAGGTGCAGACAGAAACCAGAAGTCTCCTGCCCCAGGCCGCTCTTGCCCCAGGCCGCTCCTTGGGTCCTGTGTCCTGAGGGTTCCAGGAGGGACCCTCTGAACAGCAACGGTGGTTTTACTTGTGCTCACAGGCTTGTCCTCACTCCTGGAGGTTAGCAATCTCTCTTGGTACTATTTTGGTAAAGAGCCCTGTTGTACAGGATCAGTTACATGGTAATGATTATTTTATATCTAACTATATATAATTATAATTTCAAAAAATAATTTTTTAAAAATTTCAGAATACAAACATATAAAACCTCAGGGCTCTTGAGCTTCCTGCTACCTGGAGTCTTCTCCAGGCCTGTGGAGTGTATTTCCTGCTTTTACGTTCATTATTAATATTATACACTTAGACTTTTACCACTTCTGCTCCTATGTCTTGTTTGGTTCTGTGCTTGAGACATGAAACATCCCTGGAAATCCCACCACAGGACACAGGGAGAAAACTACTTGGTACCAAGGGTGACACTATTTAGAGGTAGTAAAATGGTCCTTTGAGAGATCAGAGGTTGGGAGCCTGAGCTGTGATGTAATGATTTGGCTTCATCATGCAGTGTTGTATTTATGGGGCTGCACACCAATAATCAACAGGACTGCTGAATCATGCTACCCTTAAATACTTAAATACCTTAAAAGCTATGAACAAAAATAAGCATTTTGTCTTTATAAGGAATTATCCCAAATGTTTCATTACAGTGATAACAATCTGGCTTTCATAAGCCCTATGTAAGGGAGGTAGTTGCTTCCTGAGTATTACACTTGATTCATCTGTGAATTTTGGACTTTTCTAGTCTGACTTCAGGAAAACAATTCCCAGCTTTCTATGAGCCTCGGGAATTATCTCCTCTCACTCTTCTGGGGGATTCTTTCCTGCTTTATCACAGTTATTCACTGATTATCAGTTAGTTAACATTCCAAGAACTACACACTGAAGTCCTCCCAGGCTCTCCCAATAGGAGTAGCTCTCTGTACTTCATTGCCCTTCCCAAACCACAGTTCCTGCCCTAATCTTAAAGTTAACTGTCCTTTGCTCCTGGCTAGAGCCTTGGCAGCCCAAGCTCACTATCACCACCAGGGTCCTGTGCTTTGACCACCTCCTGTTGAGTTCTGTAGTCATTTCGAACCCAGCCATGCATCTCCCCACAAGAATCCCTACTGAGAGTTGGTCTAATACTCCAGAAAAGAGAAATCCAATTGGTAAAGGCACCATTGACCTCAGGGACAATTTGATTGTGAGGTTCTGTCCTGCCCTCATAGATAAATGTTATGCTTAAGAGAAGTGGACAAAACAAACAGAAGAATTAAGAGCCAAAGAAAAAGCACAAGAAACACATATAGACACAGAGAAACACATATTCACACCCACAGACATAGCAAAATTATAACACCAGAAACTATAACATATATACACAAGACTTGTAAGAGTTTTTAAAAAAGCAATATGAGACAAGAAGTGCCACTGAATTTGTTTTCTTTTTTATTTCATTTCATTTATTTTTTCTTTTTAGATGAATGTTGTTTTTTACAAAAATAAAAAGAACCAAGGGATGTTTGGTGGAGGCAAGGTATGGTGTGAGGCTTGGGGGTGCCTCTGGAATAGAGTTTATTTAGGGCATGGGGGGGTAGAGACAGAGTAAGTCAGAGAGAGGGGGGAGCAGAAGTAGAGGCTGGCCATGAGCACATGGAGAGAGAAGAGGTGAATGGGGAGAGAAGGGACAGAAAGGGAAGAGGGTAAGAGAACAAGAGAAGAAGAGGAGAGAGTAAAGAGGGGCAAGCAGCTCCTTTTTTTTCTGAGTTACGCATACCTGGCTGTTGCCAGGTAATTGTGGGGCAGAGCCTAGAAGAAATGCTAACACTGCTTCTTTTCTAATAAGAGAGAGAAAGAAAGGGTATGGATGGATGGGAAGAAATGAAGAGAATATGGGAGGAACTGGGAAAAACCATAATCAAAATATATTGTACGAAAAAATCTCTTTTCAACTTAAAAATAAAAGATTAAGTGTGAGTGTGCCTAGGCTCCATAAACATGGCCGCAATATGTAGCTGCTCTCTACATGAGGCCTGGTTAGTGCACGACCTCTAAGAAAGATCTGCAGAGCTCTGTGCCATAGTAACTTTAATAACATATATTCTTTCATTGATTAAAGGAGACAGTAACGATTTCTAGGAGAAAAGACAACATACGTAGAAGGTTCTACTGCATATTTGTCCCTCATATCTGGTTAAGTCTCAAAATATACCTTTGTAAATTAAAGGGCTAAACTGGTGTACTACAGCAATCCGTATTTTGGTATCACATGGAGAATTGTCCAGTATTTATATAAGAATCAATGCCTTAGTTTAATGCAGCTATTATAATCTTAAATCTGTTACAACATTTTTAAGTGACACAAAGTAAATGACAAAGTGTGTGACTGTGGGGGAGGGAAAAAGAAGAAGAGGCAGGAGTTAAGCTCTCACTGGCGCACACCACATGGTGCAGGCTCTTTTGCCACCAAAAAGAAAAAAAAGACCAAGCTGTGCCTGTGCCTTGGCCAGATGTGCAGTTCATTAGTGCCTTTGTTTTCCTCAGCAGCTGGATTCCTGCAGCTGGGGGGCAAGATAGGTCCTGCAGTGTGGCAAAGGAAGCCAACAGCCCAGGTTGAAAGAAACACTGAATTACCCCTTTGGTGCAGGTGCACGCCTGGACTTGGGAGAGTTTACTTGCAATAGAATGGTGCAGAAAAGTCTTGGGCTGGTGGAGATCAGTTGAGACAGACCTGTGCACCCATGTGTTGTAATTCCTGAGTGGGGAGTGTGGCTCCACTTGCATGCTGTCTGCAACCAAAGTGAACAGCTGTGAGGATTTCTTCAGCAGTGCTTGAATGAGACACATGCTAAATTTTTTGAAAATGATTTCTGTAAAACCATCTGGCCACATCATGAAAATGCCTCCCCTAAGATTTTCCATTAGAAATGAGATTTTTTTTAATTTTGTATGTGTGAGTGTTTGCCCGAATGTATTTTTGTGCACTATTTGTATTCAGTGCCTGGAGAGGTCAGGAGAGGACACTGGATCCCCTGGAACTGAAGTCACGTACAGTTGTGAGTCACTATGTAGGTGCTGGCGACTGAACCCCTGTCTTCTGGAAGAGCATCTCCAACTCCACAGTGTTTTCCTGAATGTCACAGAGTAAGTGCCATATGTTGATTTCTTTCTCAGGCATGTGCACCGTTTCAAAGAGTAGGAAACATCTATACTCACATAGGTGGCTACTTCATCAATGTGACTATTTCCCTGATGTCCCCATCAACGCAAATGTGTTATCGCAGGAAAGGTGAAAACCTTATTATCCTTCAACAGAAAGCATAAAGGTCTTGTGCAATCTTGTGCAAACCAAGATTACTTCACCCTTTGTTTCAAAATCTTAAGTTTCCTGTAATCCACAAATCTTGACTCTGTTAAATCCTAAAAATCTCTCACAGTAAACCAGAAGTCAGCATCCCAGGGTGATACTCTTCCTCAGCTCAGCTCAGCTTTATCTTTCTCCCTCATTATCGTCAAAAGATTCCATGAAGTGATTGTTTTCACTACCTCAAGAGCAATAAACTGAACTTTATTTAACAACAGATTCTTGGGAGCCCGCATTTGATGTTGGCATCCCCCAGCTGGAACCATTACAGGGTTCTAAGGTCTTCTCTGCGGTGCTCTCTGTTCCTAGAGGTGAGAAAACGGATGTTTTAACAGTTTCCATTTTCTTTAACTGTGCTTGGCAAAAGCTGAGTAAAATGGGCAAATTTACTTTTAAGGATTTTTTTTTCCTTTTGGTGTGTGTTTTGGGTTTTGAAACTGGGTCTCTCTATTGTATAGCCCTAGCAGTCCTAGAGCTTGCTATATAGGTCTGACTGTTCTTGAACTCACAGAAAAACCACCTGCCTCTGTCTCCTGAGTGCTAGGATTAAAGGGGTACACTTGCTACAGAAGTCTGTTTTATTATATGATTATATTTTGAAATGCTTTTATGTGTAACAGGAAACAGCCCAGCTCCCCTCTTCAACAGTCAAAGAAGCAGAGAACAGGGCAAATGTAACTGCTGAGAGGTGTTGGGGGGGTGAGCAGAGAAATGGGAACAGAAAGAGAAGTCAGTCAAGCAAGGAAGCTTTAAGCATCTTTAAGACTGGTCAGGAAATGGTGGGGGAGGAAGGGTAAGAGAGAGTAAACTAGAAGTAAGGGGGTGAGGCAGAGGAGGATATAAATGAAGAGGGGTAAGAAAGTCAGAAAAGAGAGGGTAGGTTTGGAAGAGGAAGAAAATAACCAATTGGATGTCGTAATGAAACTCAGTAGTTTGTGAGCTAGTGCCCCCTCCTTCTTAAAAATCAGAAATAAAATGGAGAAAAAGAAACTTAAAGCAGGAATGGCATAAAACAAACCAATTGGCCAGAGATTCATTTTCTAAGTGTGTAGATTCCTTTCACTCACCCTCTCATCTTCTTTGCCTTGCTCCCTTGCTTACTCAGAGCTTCCTTGGGTACTTTCTCATTAGCCAGACTATGTCTCTGGAAGATGGTTGATTTATTATTCTTTGCAGAAGAGCTGACCCGAGTCAGGGGTTGGATTTTCCAGCTCCAGAGAGCGGTACATGTAGCAGGCAGGAATGTAAGTGCACAGGCTGCACAGGTATTCTCCAGGGTGGGCAAGGGCTTGGCAGCCCTAGAACCCCTGGGCTAGAAAGGATAGGACTGGATACTCTTAAGCACTGAGCCTGTAGTGCAATTCATTTGAAGGACCAGGAAAGCATAAGTTTGTTTTCAGTGGCTGCTTCTGCCCACTGTATCCTGGAGGCAACAATATGGTAGGTTACAACAAGGTGTCTGTTAACTGCTTTTCTTGTTTCTTAACATTCTGACTGAGGAAACTGAAACAGAGAGAAATCAGTCGAACTAGGAAGCTTTAATCATCTTTAAGATTGGTCAGGAAATGGGGGGAGGGAGGATAAGAGAGAGTAAACTGGAAGTAAGAAGTAAGGCAGAGGAGGCTATAAATGAAGGGGGGTAAGGAAAGAAAAGGGGAGGGAAATGAGAAATTAAAAGGTAATTGGCTGCGAGGTGAAGAGGGTGGTGAAGAGGGGGGACAGGGAGACTAGACAGGGAACCCGCCACAGGCTCCATTACTTTGTGACTTTACTGAAGAAGAAGAAGCAACTCCTACATTAAGGTCAGTGGAATCTTAGCTCCTGCTACAATGACATGGATTGATTTAGGATAGCTGCAAACATTGAATATTTTGCTATAACATGATTCTGTATGGATAGTGGAAAAACTACGGGATGGAGAAATGGATATGGAGTTGATGCTTAACCTCTTAACTCTTGCTCAAAAACTTGCAAGGGAACTGGAAAATTCATGTTGCTGTCTGTGTTACAGGGAGCCCAGCAGAGATGGCCACTCAGACACTGTCTATAGCCAATGGAAAAATCTTTATTCCAACTGGCTGAGAGTGCATTCGAGTATTTGGGGCCCAAGTATAGTATCTCTGAGCATTTAGATTAAGGGGATTTTAAAGGCAAAAGTCACAACCTGATATCTTGCTCAGCTGCAGGAAGGGAAGTTTTCATAAGCAAGCAGTTTAACAGAAGATAAGTTAGCTGGGGCATCTTTGCCTTCAGTCCTAGAACTGTTAGGTAATTTTCCATAGGATTCTTTCTCAAGGAGATCAAATTGAAGTTAAACCTAAAATAACTCCAACAAGAATACAAGATGATAGAATCTCTGTTCTGTCTGGCCCTGTATCCTCTGCTTAGATCAGTTTTCTAAGTGAATCATCAGCATATACCAGTAATCCCCAAGCTGACTGACCAGTTGAGAAATAAATCCATGGCCTCAGAAATACTGTAACAGAGTTCCATTTCTCTAGTACCTTCACTGTTCTAAGAGTGTCCCTGGTTAACTCTTAGCACTGATAACAGCTCCAGCAGTAATATTTATTCCCTAAGCAATCTGTCACAGGTAGCCATTGTCTGAAGCCATTTCCTGCATATTGTTTGCTTATTGGTTTTGTTTGTTTTCTTTTCTTTCAAGACAGGGTTCTTCTGTGTTGCCCTAGATATCCTGGAACTTGCTTTGTAGATCAAGCTTCCAACTCACAGAGATCAGCATGTCTCTGCCTCCTGGGTGCTGGGATTAATGGCTGCATGATGTATTTTAAATCTTCACAATAGTTGGTGTTGAGTCTATGTCATCTTGGAGTAAGGAAGAGGCAGAAAATAAGTAGTGTGCCCAAGACCTTGTAGCTGTGAGTGGACTCTGAGGTGATCCTAGACTCATGGGCATTCACTCTGCTGTCCATGTCATCATAGGATATATTTGTCTCACTTACAGTTACTGCTTCTTTTACAAACAAAGAACTAGGTCCAGAGAGGCTACATAGATTTCCATCATAGGTAAGCAGCAGTAGTTATTGACAGAAATCTAAGGCTCAGGTTCTACAACAGAGGGGTTAAGATCATGGATATAGTCTTTGGATGTTTCCCACTCAGCTTAGTGCATCACTTAAACAATAGTGTGAAGAGGCAAGCCAGGGGTGACAGTTCCAGAGACAATTTCCATGTTCTTTCAATAGACTAATAATTTTATGATAAAAGACTATGAAAGTGCACAGTTACATCATGTTAGTGGTAGCTAGTTTATAATCCTAGCACTGAGGATGACCACAAGATTTGGCTACATGGCAAGAGCTCTCTTTTAAAAAATAGGGTCGTTTTGCAGTTAAGTGCATGAAATTGCTGCTCTTACAAAGGGGATGAATTCAGTTTCCAGCAATCGAAATTCACAACCTCCTGTACCTCAATTTCCAAGGAACTGAGCACCCTTTCTTGGTTTCCTTGGGTCTTTCATTTATGTGCTGCAATGCCCAGGCACACACAAGCTCGTAAAATTAATAAAGAAATCATCAAAAATAGTTAACCAAAGATGATTTTTATATCTGTTTATTTTTATTTGAGTAAATAAATCAGCATTGTGACTATAGAAGATAAGGTCCTTCACTTCTAGAGATAGAAAGTGACTTAGGTTTAAAATGTCATCTAGAACAATAAAAGACAAAGTAAATTTGCTGCCAGGATGATTCCTGGGTCATCATACCAAAGCTGGTTCAGAGTTACAGGTAGTAGTTCACTCAGAAGGTATTTTAGGAAAATCAGAAGTCCTTGAAATGGGAGCATAAGCTCTGCAACCATAGCCCCTAGGCTTGAATAGAAAGGGTCAACATCCACCAAGGACTTATTGCTGTCAGCAGAGGCGTCTTCATACTGTGGGGGTAGAGTCAGGTTTAGCTGCTGGCTTTGCTGCTGAGGTGGTTGAAAACCTTCATGGGGTTGGATCAGGAGAATCATCATCCTGTGAATAGACACAAACATACCTCAACCAGCAGTTAAAAGTACATCTGGACCTTTCCACAACAATGATTGATCATAAGAACATGTTGGAGAATGTGATATGGATGACTATATTTAAATTCTCTTTCTGGTAATTTGGTAATATGTCCCTCTAAAGTTTGATAAGCTCTTTCCATAATAGATTGTCCTTGTGGGTAATATGGAATACTTGTAAGAATCAAAGAGGCAACTGCAGAGGGGTAAATAAATCTATTCAAGTGGCACATTTTGCCAGAGGCATCCAGTGAGAATATGAGGAGTGGATACAACAACCAAGCTGCAAAATTGTGTGTAATCAATTTGCTTTAATTGTTGGTTTGAAATTTCTTTTTGTACCAATTGTAGAGCTTATTTTACCTCCTCAGTTAATGATGTGAGAGATTGTAGATCAGAGTTCCCCTCAAATAAGTCAAACAAAGGCTTAGGCTTAGCAGTAGTTATCTTTTAAAATAAATGAATCCAATTTATATCCCTAAAAGGTTTTGAAAATCATTTATTGTTGTGAGCTTATCCAGCCTTAATTCTTAAGAATAGTGGGTCACTGTTTGTGTCATTAAAACATAACCCAAATAAGTAAATGGAGTTTGTATCTGTACCTTTTCTGAAGGTACAGGTAGACAACTGAGAAATCAGTTGTAATATTTCTTACTGATAGGCTCTGACATCATTGAAGATATCTTCCATATAGTGAACTAAATAAACTGGTGAGTCTTTAGCTCCAACTTTTTGTAAAGTCATATCTACAAATTTTTTACAAAGTAGGGCTATTTTTCATATCCTGAGGGAGGACTTTCCATTGATATATAAGATATGGCTGTCTTAAATTTGTATAGAAAAAACTAAAGGTCAATCTTTTACAGTCTTGTGACTTTAAGGAATGGAAAATAAATAATCCTGTAAATCTATGACTATGATATTATCATCCTAGGAATAGCAGTTGATAGCAACCCAGGCTGAAGAGTTTCCATGTCTTCTATAGTCTCATTAATTTTTCTCTAGTCTTGTAGTAGCCTTCGCTTTCCTGATTTCTTTTTAATAACAAAGATAGGGATAGTCTAGGTACTATTGGAAGGTTCTATATGTCCCAGTTGTAATTGTTCATTAACCAGAGCTGTAGCTGCTTGTATCTTTTCTGTAGTCAGGAGCCATTGTTCCACTTAAACAGGAGTCTCAGATTTCCATATAATGGGGTTAGCAGCCACTTCAACAGTGGTCCTTAGGAAATATTTTTTTTGTAAATCAAAGACTAACTCTCTCTATTTTTATTTTATTTAGGTTGAATGGGTTCTGTAATATCTTGACCTATTTTTTTCTTAGTCCCGTATTGGGAACAAATTTTATTTGTATCATTTGAGAGGCAACTTAATAATTTGGACTTTAAAGGAACTCCCATCTGTTCCAAAATGTTCCTTCCCCATAACACGAAAGGTAAAGATCAAAAGGAACCAGAAGACTCTTCATCTGGTCATGTTAAAATCTCAGCATTTTCTGCCACATTGGCTGCTTGTCCTAAGTCAATTAAAGTTGATGGGGGTACTTTGAGATTACTGAGGAGGCCCAATCTTTCCAGTGATACAAGATATATCAGCTCTTGTATCTATAAACTTTCAACAGCTTTACCTTGTACTTTTAAATTTTCATGAAACCTGAATTTTTAACTTCCTGTATCTAGAATGCCCTATCATTAGGACCAAACCCTCAATTTCCTCTTTCCTGGGGGGAGGCTGATTTTCCTAATGAAAGATAAGGAAGCAAAAACAATTGTGCAACTCTCTGTTCCAAATGTATTTGTATGAGCTTAGTTGGAGGGGGCAGTGTTGAAGCATAACCTTAATCTCTCCCATACCATCTGAATCAATTACCCCTGGAATTCTTTGTAGAAAGATTGAACTTCTCCCTCGAATAAGACCCATATACCCTGGAGGCAGAGAGCCAAATACCCCAGTGGGTATACAAATTATGAGAAAATCTGAGGTTAATACTACTGAGGTGTGGAACTGAGGTCCAATCCTGTAAATATTGCTTTTATTTCCTTGGATGAAATGAGAGCCATAGCAAAGCTATGTGATTACACATTTATTTCCTTATTTATTCTAACTACTCCTAGGCCTAGGCCTGGAAGCTTCTAGCTTCTGTACAATCTAATCTTCCAAAATGACTGATTCAATTCTGCTTCTGACTAAAGTGCTCTGCCTGCCTATATACTAACTTTGGCAATATGTTCAAATCTTCTGGCTCTTTCTTATTCTCTGCCTTGTTCTGTCTTCACCTACGTCTAGTTTGTTCTCTCTGCAATCTATCTCTGTAAACATCAGTCCCAGTAAAATTCACACATACACACACACATACACCTCTCTCTCTTAAGTAGCCTCTTTTTACTTTGCTGTTCTTGTGTGGGTTGGGAATAATTTATCTCTGACTCATTCTGTCAAATATTTCGCTGATTCATCATTTTGTCTGCCCCTCAATTAGAAGTCACTTTCAAACATGACTGCTTCCTTCTACAAAGTAACCTTACCTTCATTGTTAGAGATTAAAGGTGTGTACAAAGGGTGTGTGTGTATTCTAACCAGATCATACCATCCTCCAAGGAGGGTCTGCATTCTGGCTGCATCATATATCTAAAAGATCTTTGGATGTGATTCCTTGCCAGAGTAGCCATGTTGCTGGATTAAAATTCCTCTATATAATCCTGAACTGCCAGGAGTGGAGCTGAGGAGTTTTTGGACCCCTCTTGGCTGAGAAAAGAGTTTTGTATTATCCTCATTATTAGAGGGGCATACAGTTGTTTCTGTACCGAGTTTCCTGGCTGGCAGCCTAGGATTATATTACTATCATTAGCAGGTCTAAGCTTTTATCCTTGAGTCCTTGTAAGAGGGAGCAATGTTCCATCCTTACGAAATTTGGAAGGGCATTCTCTTTCCCAATGAAAACTTTTTTGACATCTGCCAAAGGCCTTTTCTGGTGTCCAGGTAACTGAGGAAAGAAGTGGGGTGTGGTGCCAGCAATTGGGGCCAAAACCTGCTGGTTTCTGGCAATTTAACTCTTGCTGATAACAGGAGTAGATTAAGAAAAAAAAAGGTTAGTTACTTGGGCTCTTTTCTCTCTGGCTCAAGGGCCCCTAGCTGGCCAGGGAAGAGGCTCACAGTTTGTTTAACTCTTTGTAAGCCAGAGGGAAAGGAAAAGAGAGGTGGGGGCATGCAGACACACAGACAACATGCACATCAGATGAAGCAGAAAAGTCTACATCTCAACTTTATTTTTGTTTTCATCTTTTTATAGCTTTTTAGACAAAATTTTCTCTATATAAGAATTACTTAATAGATAAATTGTTAAATAAAGGGAGAAACAGAAGGATTTCAATAGTAAGTTTAAAGCAGTGTTTCATTCTATTAGCTCATTATAAGTTCAAAGCAACACCTGAGGTTTCAGCCTTGAACCTGACCTAGAATGAATGTTTTTCCTTGATCATAAACCCGAGCTAAACTTATCAGCTAGCCTATATCAGCTAGCCTCGGCTGACCTCCTTAGCTATCCAACAGTGGTGGAGGCCACTGTTCTAGCTTTCCCAAGATCTTACATGCTTCTCCTTCCAAAGCCTGGCTGAAAAAGCCCCCTCTCTTTCTCTGGGTCTCTTTTTCCTCCTAGGAACTGAAAGTCCCAGCTGTCCCTTCAACCCAGCAATTGGCTCCCAGCCTCCTTTATTGATCAAATCAAGAACCAATTAGGGAACCAGACTATAGTATCAGCACCTCCCCCTACACAAGCCTATTCCTTTTCTTAGTGTTATTTATGAAAGCTCATTGTATTCCTTATTATGCAGTCTTTACTTACTATTCTATAAAGAGGGGGTGCATTTTATTTTTGATTCTACTTTATTACATCTTTCTGGCAAAACAACTAAAATCATCTCCTTAAACTTTCTTAGTAAAATTCTTTGAGTCAAACTATGAATTCTATAAAGTCTTTAATTCATCTAAACAGCATTAATTCACAAAAGTTCATCTTCTTGTTGAGCTGCAGGAAATTTGCCAAATAGGTGGGCTATCACCCAGGAATTTATAGCCTACAGCAGGCTATAGGCAGTGAGGGTCTTCTGGTGTCCACTCACACCAAGCCAAATAAATGAAGACTATGACAATGACAAACACAAGAAAGCACACCAGTAGCAAGAAGCAATCTTGGGACAAAGTCTCTGGGGCTATGCCTCACCAGAGCTCACCCATCACACCCAAGCATGATGAGGGGCGATCTCCAGGGAGCTCACTTCCTGCTGCAGTTCTGCCTGCATGACATCTGCCAGACATTGAGAGCATACAACTTCTGGTATATGGATGAAAGTTGTATTTTTCTGTGGTGTTCTATCAGAGTCCAGTACTGTCCTTGTAGTGGGAATTCTTTTATTTTTTTTTTTTTAAACAGTCTCCACTAAAATGTCCTAGTTGGCCACATGAAAAACATACTTTACTTCTTCCTCTTTGGGTGTAGTTTTTCTGACCTTTAGAAACTTGAGTGGTAGTCTGTCCTTAGAAGGCTGCTACAATAGCTATTTCTTGCAAATAGGAAGGTGTGACCTCAGAACATACTCTAAGAAATTCATTAAAATCTGATTTTCTAATTGGTCTTAACAGAGTCTGGCAAGCAGAGTTTGTGTTTTCAAAAGGCAATTGTTTCATAATAATGTGTGCAGCTTCACCTTGAGGAACCGTTTTATTTATGGTTTCCATTAGATGGGGTAAAAAGGCTTCAAAAAGCTCATCAGACTTTGGTCTGATATTAATTAATTAATCCTGTTGTCTCAACATCTGCAGTGATAGCTGAGCACTGGGTAAGAACCTCTTTAGTAACCTTCTTTAGCCTCTTTGTCATCAAAAATAACTGGAAAATGGTCAAGCTATTCTCCTAACTTATGGGCTTGTTTAAGAGTCTCCCACCCCACAATCCCAGTGAAAGGACAGGGATTTCACCCTTTCTAGACTTGTTAAACTGGGGTTGAGGCCAATCAGGATTATGCTATTTTGTGGCCTCTTCCTCTAAATCTTTCTCTTCCTTAAGAGAGAGTGGATTGTCCTCATCGTTATCATTCTCAATTTTAAAAGCTGTATGAGAAGCATATATTGGGGGATCTCTTTTTAAGCTATGATCTAATGATGGAGTGTTTTCTCCGTAATGTTGCCCTGCTGAAGGGCAGAACAAAGTATTTGTCTCCTGAGGCTTGCCAGTATCTGAAGCTTGCCTCAAAATACTCCAAATAGAGAAAGCTCCAACAGGCATACTTCAGGTCTATTCTTATGATACCAAACTTTCCTAGTCTGTCCCAAGTTTCTAAATCCAAAGTCCCATGGTCCAGGAACCAAGGACTACATTGCTGTGCAAATTTTCAGAAGGCAGTCGATTGGTAAGTGCTAACATTGGCCCTCCTCTTTGAAGTATGCTGTGCTGTACCAGTAATCCCTCTTTGAAGTATGCTGTACTGTGCCAGTAATCCCTCTTTGAAGTATGCTGTACTGTACCAGTAATCCCTC